>JAADYF010000361.1:0-23842 GCA_023338175.1 Phytopythium delawarense
CAAGGGCACCACAACTACTCGCCATTCGTTCGCTTGATTGCCGAACACTCTGTTACACTTGACTTTTGTATGGTGTAACCTTTGTGTAACCCGGCCGATCGGACCTGTCGTGGCTGCCGAACTGACTGTTTGTATGCCAGACCCCATTTTGACAGCGAGTTCGCGCTCGTTAGCACAAATGCCTTATTTCAACCAATCACATCTCCCACATATCTAAACAGCGACCGCTGATTCGTAAAATTGACGGAGATTCGGCCTCAAACGTCGCGGAGTGTACATAGGAACCACCGTTAGGTTCGCTCAATCACTCCATCGAACTTAACGCCCCCTTGTGCGTTTCTATCAGGTTTAGGCCATCACTTCCTGTCCGCTCGATCCGCCGGTCTCAATCATGCGTCGGTGGCTGCGTGTGACGCCCGCGCGCGTCCCGCTGGGCTCGCTACTGCTGCGCCGCGCCTCTCCCCTCCACGCCGATCTGTGCACCTCCGGCTTCGCGACTGTGAGCATCAACGACGCGCGGATCGCGCTGTGGGAGCAGGAGCTGGCGCGCCAGCAGGAGCAGGAGACTCAGCGCCGTGCCGAGGCCGCCGAGCGCGCGCTGCCCGTGGCGCTGACAGTGCAACAGGCGCCGGGCAGCGAGAGCTTCGCGTTCGAGGGCGTCGCCGGCGTGTCGACGCCCATCGACGTGCTCAAGCAGCTGCACGAGCGCGGGCTGCCCAAGATCCAGGCGCTGGCGGCGGCGCTCGACGGCGACGTGATGGACCTGCGCGCGCCGATCGAGCGCTCGGGCGAGCTGCAGCTGCTCGAGTGCGTGTCTGCAGCAGGTCGCAGCGGTCTGGAACGGGTTCTAACGCGCTGCTGTACCGTGCGGACAGCTTCTCGAGCGACCAGGGCAAGCACATCTTCTGGCACTCGTCTGCGCACGTGCTCGGGCAGGTTGGAGCCCTAACGACGCGGTGACAAGGGCGGAAAGCGGTTTGACTGAGCTTTGTGGTCGTCCTACGGTCGGGCAGGCGCTGGAGGACAAGTTCCAGGACAAGGTCCGGCTGTGCGACGGGCCGGCGCTGGCCGAGGGCGGCTTCTTCTACGAGATGTTCCTCGAGGACGGGCTGACGGTGTCCGAGGCGGACTTCGACGACCTGAGCAAGCGCATCAAGGCCATCGTCAAGCAGCGGCAGCCGTTCGAGCGGCTCCAGGTCACGCGCGAGTTCGCCGCCGAGCTGTTCTCCTACTCGGAGTTCAAGCGTGACATGCTGCGCAAGATCCCGGAGGGCGAGGCCATCTCGCTCTACCGCTGCGGCCCGCTCGTCGACCTGTGCCGCGGCCCGCACGTCCCGCACACCGGTACGCTGTCTTGCTTGCCTTTGTATGCATCGATTGCATGTCGGACTCTGAGAGAACAGCGCGCGGTGACTAGAGATGGCATCCCGTGCGCTGGTCTCTCGCTGATGCCTGGCGCGCCATGCGTGTGGCTCGGGGTCCTATAGCAACCGTCTTTCGAACGACTCTGTACTCTATCATTGAGTAGCATCAGAGCTACACGTGGACACACATCTCTCGTCTCGGTGCAATCGTACATCTCTGGCGCTGACGCGGTTGCTCTGTGGTGTGCAGGCTTGCTGTCGTCATTCCAGATCACTCGCTGCGGCGCGTCGCACTGGGAGGACCGCGCGCTGCTGCAGCGCGTGTACGGCGTGTCGTTCCCGTCGAACGGGATGCTCAAGCAGTGGCAGCACCTGCAGGAGGAGGCCAAGAAGCGCGACCACCGCGTAATCGGCAAGAACCAGCAGCTGTTCATGTTCCACCAGCTGAGCCCTGGGTCGTGCTTCTTCCTGCCTCACGGCACGCGCGTGTTCAACACGCTGGCCAACTTCATCCGTGACGAATACCGTCGGCGCGGGTACGACGAGGTCATCACGCCGCTCATCTTCAAGAAGCAGCTGTGGGAGACATCGGGCCATCTCAAGAACTACCACGAGGACATGTTCATGGTCTCTCAGGGCATCAGCGACGCCTCCGAGTGCGAGCATGAGCATGACGGGCACGACCATCACCACCATCACGCGGCCGACGAAGGCGAGGCGGACGAGTTCGGGCTCAAACCCATGAACTGCCCCGGCCACTGCCTGCTGTTCCGCGAGTCTCGCCGCTACTCGTACCGCGAGCTGCCCGTGCGGCTTGCCGACTTCTCGGCGCTGCACCGCAACGAGGCGTCCGGCGCGCTGACGGGCCTGACGCGTGTGCGGCGCTTCCACCAGGATGACGCGCACATTTTCTGCACGAGCGACCAGGTGCAGCGCGAGATCTCCGAGTGCCTCGCCTTCATCCAGCACGTGTACGGCGTGTTCGGGTTCACGTTCCAGCTGCGCCTGTCAACGCGGCCGGAGAACTACATGGGCGAGCTGAGCGTGTGGGACAGCGCCGAGGCGCAGCTCCGCACGGCGCTGGACGAGTTCGGCGAGCCGTGGACCGTGAACGAGGGCGACGGCGCGTTCTACGGCCCCAAGATCGACATCGTGGTGACGGACGCGCTGCACCGGCAGCACCAGTGCGGCACGATCCAGCTCGACTTTCAGCTGCCGCGCAACTTTGAGCTGACGTACGACGGCGCCGACGGCCAGGACCACACGCCCATCATCATCCACCGCGCCGTGCTGGGCTCGATCGAGCGCATGATGGCCATCTTGATCGAGCACACGGGCGGCAAGTGGCCGCTCTGGCTCAGCCCGCGCCAGGTGGCGGTCATCCCGATCGCCGAGGCGCACGGCGAGTACGCGCGCAGCGTGGCGGCGACGCTGGAGCGCGACGGCGGGCTCAAGTACATCGACGTGCTGGACGGCAGCAAGACGCTCAACAAGCGCGTGCGCGAGGCGCAGGTGGCGGGCTACAACTACATCCTGGTCGTCGGTGACCAGGAGCAAGCACAGCAGCAGGTGAACGTGCGCACGCGCGACAGCCAGGCACAGCGCGGCGCCGTGGCGCTCACGGCCTTCGCGGAGGATGCCAAGGCCCAGGTCGCGCGGCTAGAGTAGGCGGTCACGAAGCCGCCGCGGCTTCGGCGCTGATGAAATAGACACTCGGCAGAGTATGATCAAGGATATTGGCGCATGAGGTCACGACCACCTGCCTGTCACTCGGAGATGGAGACCTGGCTGACGACGAGCTGGTTGAGCGCGCGGTTGCCGTCCCAGCCGCCGAACAGGAACACGTGCGGCCCGACGCGCGTCGCCGAGTGACCGTAGCGATTCGCGATCTCGACGCCGCGCGCGCGCGGGCGGAACCACTCCATGCGCGTCACGTCCAGGACGCGGGCATAGGACGAGCTCTGCTGCAGCTCGCGCGTGCGGTCCTCGGTCCAGTGGCGGCGCTCCGCACTGCCATCGTGGGTAGCAGTCTCTCCGCCGGCCAGTCGTTGCTCGCGCGCCTCCATCTTGACGAGTTCGCGCACGCTCTTGTCGCCCATGTAGAGCGGCGACCGCTCGGTGCCCGACCAGCCGCCAAAGACGAACGCGAGCTGCTCCTCCTCGCCTCCGTCGGTCTTACCGGCGACTTGCGCGTCTACAAGGCACGCGCCGTGCCCAAATGTGGCGGTCGGGTACTCGCCGACGAGTCGAGGACGACTCCACGTCAGGCTGTCCACGTCCAGGAGGAAGATGTCCTTGTTGTAGACCGGCAGCTGGCCGGAGAGCACCGAGTAGCCGCCGTACACCATCAGCGTCGTCGATGCCGTGGACCCACCGGCGCGCACCATGGACATGCTGTGGCGAGCGGTGGGCGGCTTGCCGCGGCACTTGGGCTGCTGCCACGTGAACGTGTGCGAGTCGAAGATCCAGAGATCGCTCATGCTCGTGGCGCCGTCCCAGCCGCCAAACACGGCCATGCGCGCGTCGTCGATCTCCACGCAGCCATGGCCGAAGCGTCCGCGCGGACTATCGGTCGTCCACTGCACCTGGAACCACGCAAGCGCGTCCAGGTCGAGGAAGAACATGTCTCGCCGCGCCGCTCCTTCTCCGTTCTTGCCGACATTCGTGCCTTGAGTATCACCACGGCCGCCGAACACGAACATGCGTCCCCCGCCGTTGAGCAGCACGGCCGAGTGGTTGTACCGCGGACTCGGCATGACTGGCTGGTCGTCGTCTCCGTCTTCAGCGGTGATCCCCTGGACCTTGCCCCAGTTCTTCTTCTTCTTGGGGAACACGATCTCGGCCCACGCCGACGTGCGCAGGTCGAGGCGGTGGAGGTCGTTCAGGTACACGAACGCGCCTTGGCTGCCAAAGTAGTGGCCACCGAAGACGTACAGCATCTCGCCCGCCAGCACGGCTGAGTGGCCCCCGCGCGCGCTCGGTGCGTCACCGTCGATCGCAGGGATGGTCCACGTGACTTCGACGCGGCTGGCGGTTGGCGGCGGCTCCTGCGGCTGCTGGCGTCGGATCGGACTGGATTCGCTCTGCAACAGCGGCATCTCGCTAGCGTGAAGCGAGCAGAACGGTCAGCGCCGAGTTGAATCAAGGCTCGGCCTTCCTGGTCGGAGCGCGGAAGACCTCGTTGTCGGGAACTTCTCTGGGCTTGATGGGCTCCAAGGCAGCAGAAACGACTCCATTGCATCGCCTGTGACACCGAGACCGCGGCTATTTTTGCGTGTGAACCGCAAAAGGCACGGCACAGCACTGGAGTTCGCGTCCTCCACGACTCTGCGCAGTGATGCAGCCGACGCTGGGCTTCAGGTGAAGATGGAAGGAAGCCCTGCTTGGTAACCTGAGTTCGTCCCAGACACGACGGTCAAGCAATCGCTGCATGTCAGTGGCGGCGGCGCTCGATATGCGAGCAGCAAGCAGCAGCGCCAGCACACTCCACAGCAGTCAACGCACGAGCTCAGTGTGATAAAACAGCGAGGCATCTTTCATCCATCCGCGACGGCAGCGCCGCTTACATGACGTCCCGCGTGCCGCCTCAGGCCGGACCGCGCGGCTCCTGGGCGGCTCCTTGCACGCCTCACTCCTGTCCGCCTCGCTCGTCTTCTATTTCCTCGCGGCGGCGCTTCCTAGACGGTGAGTGCGTACTGCTTGCGGCCGAGGTCGACCACGGGCAGGTCGCGAAAGCCGCGCACGCCGACCGTGTGCTGCACCTGGTCGAACCAGCGCACGAGGTGGACGAACTCGGCGCGCTGCTTGGCCGAGAACGCGCCGACGGCGGCGTAGAGCGCCCAGAAGACGGCGGCGTCCGCGAGCGTCACGCGGTTGGCGCACAGGTACGTGCGCGTCTGCAGCGTGTTCTCGAGCACCTTCCAGTGCGTGGGGGCGGCGGCGGGCGGGCACTTGCCAATGCCCGCGGCGAAGTCCAGCCACATGGCGATCTGCGCCTTCTCGAGCGCCGAGGCGCCGCACAGCTCGGCCTCGCGGTCCGCCTGGCGCGCCAGGTGCTTGGCGATCGTCGTGGGCTCGTAGATCTCGTTGTTCTTGCCCAGGCGCACGCGGAGCGGACCCGAGGCCGCCGACGCGATGTTGACGCCGCAGAAGCGCGCCACGAAGCGCACGAACTCGGACGCGCGCGACGAGTCCAGCGACAGCGACATGTTGGGTCTGGAGGCGGCGGGGAGCGAGCGGGGGGCCTTGGGGGAGGGAGGAAAGGAGGCGGCGAGCGAGCGCTTCGACCTGCTTCCTGCTTCCTGCTTGGTGATCGGATGGAATGGCGGCCTCCACAAGAACGCGCATGCCAATCCAACGCGTAAATAACGCACGCCCGTTATTCTCAAGACGGGGTGTGTGTTGTGTCCCTTCGAAAGAGTCGCATCAAAATTCTCGATTGTTACGATCGTGGACGAATACGATAGATTAGACCGGATGAAATGACCGAAAGTTGAAGTGATGCCACTCACATGTAAAAATAGCGCGGGAAGATGGATGGAGACCACGATGCTGCTGCGGTTCCCGTGCAAGTCTCTTGGGCGTCTCGGGCCTGATTGACCTGCCAACATGACGGACACGCGCATGCAGGCGACGCGGGTGGCGGGCGGTGGCGGGCGGCGGGCGACGGGCGCGGCGCTGCAGCGGTTCCCGTCGCTGCACCGCGCGTCCTTCCTGGTGGCGTTACAGGACCAGTTGCTGTCGCAGCTCGCGTCCGAGCAGGAGCGCGAGCGCCTGCGGGAGGTCGAGAGCATCCACGCGATCCTGCACAAGCCGCCCGAGGCGCGCGACGGGCAGGACGTCGACGTGTTGTACGACTGGGTGCTCAAGAACGGCAGCACCAACAAGATCTTCCAGGGGGCACAGGAGATCATCTGCAAGACCATCTGCCGGGAGATGACGCTGCTCGAGCTGCCGCCCAAGGGCGTCGTCTGCTACCAGGGCGACTTCGGCGATACCTTCTACATCATCATCACGGGCTCCGTGTCGCTCTTCATCGACCCGAAGGCCAAGCTGCGAGCCATCCAAGAAGAGATGACCGGCACGCCGGAGAGGAGCGACCGCTACTTCCGGGAACTCCAGCAGCAGCACACCAAAGGCGGGGCCGTGGAGGACACAGACGACGCAAACTGGCAGCGGATGAGGCATTTCGGGTCCTTCATCAAGCAAATCACGGCCGGCGGAACCTTTGGCGAGCTGGCAGTGCTGGACCCGACCGCGCGACGGTCATGCACGGTCGTGTGCGACGTGCCCACGTCCTTCATCTGCCTCAAACGCGGCGCGTACCAGCGACTCATCCGGATCACCAACTCGACGCAGCTCGACTTCACGCCCGCCGAGTTCCTCGAGACGCTGTTTTTCTTTGCCGGGTGGCCACACGGAGAGCTCACACGCCTATCGAACCGCTTGCGGCACCTGTCCTTCTCGGCCGGCACGTTCCTCACGCGCGTTGGCTCCGAGGCCAACGTGGTGTACTTCATCTACTCGGGGATCGTCCAGGAGACGCGGCCGATGCTCCAGCACATCAACGACAACGGGACAGTGTACAAGTGCACAGCGGTGAACACCAAGGACCCACGCAAGCAGTCTGCTAGCAACGACCTCCGTCCAAAAGACAAGACACTGGTGCGGAAAGTTGCGCTCGAGCTCAACCTGTATCAGGACCACGACATCTGTGGAGAGTACCCAGTCTTCTTCGAGAGACCATTCTGCACCACCGATCTGCTCGCAGGTGAGTGCTGTACTCGCTCAATGCTGCTCACGTTATGGTGCGTGGTTTCGAATGCAGCGTCTGACGATCTGGCCGCTTCAATTACGATGCTAAAGTGACAGACGTGAAGACACTGATCATGGATGTAAGTGCATTCGTCATGGGAGTCTTCACGACAGGTCGTAGCGGTTCCAATGAACTCACTGTTGTGATTCATGTGCAACCCTGACTGCAGCGAGAGACGTGGAAGGAGTTGTTTTTCATGCACGGACTCGAGCACATCCTTGAGTCGTACAACAAGTTCCTCAAGCTGGCACAAGCGCGCGAGAACTGGCGGAAGATCCGAATGAAGCTCACCCTTGCCAACCCTGGCATCACGCTCACACTGTGCGATACTGTTCGTGCCCGTCTCGCTATGGATGCGTGTTGACACTTCTGTTGTGATCCCTTGGTCAGTTCAACAAAGGAAATGATGCTCGACGGCAAGTGTATGTGCGGGTGGTGCGGAAGCACCGACCACATCACTGGCGACCTCGCGTGTGCATCACTGATTGCCTGCAGGAAGAAGGAAGCAAACCGCGAAAAGAAACCTCGCCCGGTGCGTCCAAAGAAGATGTTCGAGATGGGAGTGAGAGCGCTTGCCGTCAAGAACACCGTCAACTTTGTCAACACACTTGTTGAATCGGTCAGCGCAGCTCCGAGTGAGCCGAGCACTCTACCAGCGACAAACAGCAATCAAGGACACGATCAAACTCCATCGAAGCCTCGACCGGCACCTGCACATCCGCCACTCACTGCTCCGCCGACAAATGCTGCGGCTCGGCGCATCAGTCTGAAGCTGGTCGCGCGACAAATCGTATCCGACAAACCGGACACGGGCCCTCAACTGGCACCGCACCCTCCTGCCACGTCGAGCACCAGCGCAAGCAACCAAGAGAAAAGTGACGGTGCATTAGTTGCGTCGCCCCATCAAGAACCGGGCACGAGGAAGGACGCCGTCTCGGATCTCCCGGCGCTGTGCAAAGCATCTCAGCAGCTGTATGCGATGCACCAGCAAGCACTCGAGCAGGGAGAAGCATCCGCCATCCCCGAAGCCAAGGCGGAGGACGTTCGGAGAGGCGCGTTCACCGAGTGTCTTGAAGCTCAGTACAAGCAGGAAATGCTGAAGAAGGTGAAGCGGGTAAGCAACATAAAGGACTACTATGGCGCGCGCACGAGCGTGCTCGACTCGGTCGCTCAAGATCCAGTGCGTCCGCCCGAGGAGAGGTACTGCTCTCACAAGCAGCCACGAAAACCGAAGATCCCAAAGCCAAACCGCCGACTCGTGAGCTCCAAGACTGGACAGCCTCGGCCAGATCGCTTCAACCGCAAGATCAACCGCATGCTCAAGAAGCTGTGGGTCAAAGACCACCCGCTGCCGGTGGTGGAAGAGAGCCTTCGAGACTCGTAGTCCTAGCAAAGGTGCTATCATTCCTGGCGTTTGATCTGACGTTGGACACGCCGACATGCTCAATTCCGGGCTTTGGAGGCTCTGGAGATATCGATCAGCTCGATCAGAAGCGGCTCCAGCTCGTCCAGCGGCAGCATCGTCGCGGCATCGCACAGCGCCTGGTCCGGATCCGGGTGCGTCTCCATGAAGAATCCGTCGACGCCCACTGCCGCAGCCATGCGCGCGATGGTCGGGATGAACTCGCGGTAGCCGCCGCTGGTGTTGGCTCCCGGGTGGGACCCGCTGGGGCGTTGCACACTGCAGACACCAGGTAGCCAAGGTGATCAGTCTCGTTCGATGACGCACGCGTCTACAATCGACAATCGGTGTGCTCGGAAGGAAGACCCTCCCCCCCTCCCACCTGTGCGTCACGTCCTGAACTACCAAGCCGTTGGACCGCCGCAGCCTCGGCAGGTTGCGCGGGTCCACGATCAAGTCGCCGTAGCCAAACATACTCCCGCGCTCTGTCAGCATGAAGTCTGCCACCAGCATCAGTCGCGTCATCGGTCCTCGTCAGCCTCGCCACTTCTTGCCAGCGACTATCATGGACGGCGTTACCGTCGTCGCCTTGCGTGATGGCGACCTTCTTGGCCGCGAGCAGCTGTACATCCAGCCATCGTCCGTCAGCGACAAGACCCCCAAACAACAAGCAGACAACAGGACGCACCATGGTGTCCGCGGACAGCATCTGGCCCTTCTTGAGGTTCACGAGCCGGCCGGAGCCCGCGGCTGCGACCAGCAGGTCCGTCTGCCGACTCAGGAACGCCGGGATCTGGAGCACGTCCACGACCTGCGCCACCGGCGCGACCTGGTGCGTCTCGTGCACGTCGGTGAGCACTGGCAGCCCCGTCTCGCGGCGCACGCGCTGCAGCATCTCGAGGCCGGCCGCCATCCCCGGGCCGCGGTAGCTGGCGATGCACGCGCGCGGTCAGCACCACTAGGAGCAGCACGCGTCGCTGACTACCCAGCGCACGGACCTGTCGAGGTCCTGCCGGTTGGCCTTGTCGAAGCTGGCCTTGAAGATGACCGGGATGCCCAGCGCCTCGCGGATCTCGGCCAGCCTATCACCACCAACCTGTTCCATCAGCTTCAGCCCCACGGCACGGGGTCTTCTCGCGCTGGCGGTGGACGCACCTGGCGGCCACGGCCATCACCACGCGCTCCGACTCGAGCACGCACGGGCCAGCGATGAGGAAGAACGGGTCCGCCCGGCGCAGCGCCAGCGCCAGCGCACGCCGCTCCATCATCGTCGTCGTCGTTGATGATCACCTGTGTGGAACAGTGGTTGTCAGCAATGATGGTGGCACAATCCCGAGATTGTGACATCCACCAAACGTCCAAGTACTTTTACGAACGTTACTATACATTCGACGATGGTACGTCTGATAATGCCGCAGCTCGATATGTATTACAGAGAGTATTGGCTGCGCGAGAGTGGCTGGTGCTGGTATGCGGGACGCGAGGCGTTGGCAGTGGCGCCGTAGTCGACAGTCGACTCGACGCGCTGGTACGGGGACGGGTGCGCGCGCTCGTCCGTCGGGGACGCGCAGGCGCCGAGCGGGGACAGGATGGTGTCGTCCGCCTCGAGCGACTCACCGTCCGCGGGTGAGAGCAGCGCGCCGCGCCCGCCGTCGTGGCTGCGCCGGTTCTGCTCCATGACGGCGCGAATGGCGTGCTTGAAGGCCGTCTCGCGCTGGTTCTCCTCGAGTGCGCCGATGACGAGGTTGGCGAGCCGGTCGATCTCCTCCTCCTTCTCTTCCTCGTCCTCTACGAGGCTGCGCATGTCCATGACGAAGCGGCCCATGTCGGCCACGCAGAAGAGCACGGCGACGATCAGCCCCGGCCCGCGCTTGATGACCATGTCATCGTCGTAGACCAGGTTCACGAACGCGAGCACCCACATGACGACCTTGAGCGCCATGAGGTTGCGGTCGAAGTGGTCGTGGCTCGGCCCGCACCGCCCGCCGCCGCACACGGAAGGCGCGTACACGAGCAGCAGCGCGGCGGCCACCGGCGGCCACGAGAACGTGTACAGCGTCTGCAGTTCCTGCTGGTCGCGCTCGTTGTCGGAGCATGTGCTGGACGGGCACTCGAAGAAGGAGACCACGAGCAGCAGCGACAGGTACAGCTCGAGCGACGCCACCAGCAGCAGCTTGACCGCGCTCTCGTACACGCGCTCGACGACTTCAGACGCGACGGCCGGCCGGTGGCCGTGCTCCTCCTCCTCCTCCATCAGTGCGGGCGGCAGACGGCAAATGATTCAGCGCAGGCAGCGGACGCCCGGAGGTGGTCAGAGGAGGCGACTCATGCCATTCACCCACCTGCACCCAAATCTGCGGATGGATTCCAAATCTAATAGGAGTGGACCACATCACATGATTCGAGAGGTGGGCCACATCACGCGATTCGAATTGTGGACCACATCATGCGGCGCACAAGTTGTGGACTCCATCACTGCGAGTGGAGCATGCTGCTGCTGGGGACGACAGCACGGCGCCTTGGCGGTCGTCCAAGAGGCTCGCCGGCGCTTGCGGTGCGCTACTCGGAGGCGGCGGCGCCCCCGCCCAAGTACGAGAATGTGCGCAAGCTGATCGTCGGGCTGGGCAACCCGGGCGACAAGTACGCCAAGACGCGGTGTGTGGCGACCAATCGACCATTGTGCGGGGCGAAGATGGCATTGACGCCCGGGTCTGGGTGGATGACGACTGTTTGGAGCAGACACAACATCGGCAGCACGGCGGTTGCGCACTTCCTGGAGACGTACGTGTCTCGAGTGCTGGTACGGAGCGCGACGACTAGCCGGCGCCTCCGGATGCCCTTGAGCGCGCTAACGACCTGCTTGACGCCCCCAGAACAAGCCGATGAAGCTGTCGCACGAGGCGAGCAGCCACGGAGAGGTCTCGCGCTTCGCCATCTCCTTCCAGCAGGACGCCGACGGGTTCGCGTACCGCGCGGACGACCTGGTGGACCTGTCGTCGGCGCGGCGCAAGGCCAAGACGCAGGCCGAGGGCGTGCCGCACGCGGACGTGAACGCGGCGCTGCTGCTGCCCGACACGTACATGAACCGCTCGGGCACGGCGGTGCGCGCGTTCATGGGTGCGCACCGCTGGCGGCTCAAGAAGAACGCGCTGGCGCTGAACCGGCAAGACGAGCTGCTGGTCGTGACGGACGACGTGTCGCTGCCCTTCGGCGCGTGCCGCTTCAAGGCCAAGGGCGGGCCCGGCGGCCAGAACGGCGTGCGCGACATCATCAAGTGCGTGGGCTCGGAGCGCTTCGCGCGGCTCAAGATTGGCGTCGGCGCGCCGCACTGGTTCGCCGCCGGCGGCTCGGGAGCTCCCGCAGGCACCGCCATGGACAAGTTCGTGCTGGCGCGCTTCAACGCCGACGAGCAGGACGCCATGCCCGCGCTGCTGCGCTACGTGGACGAGCTGCTGCGCCTGTACCTGCACCGCGGCGTCGCGCAGGCCTCCTCAGTGGCCAACGGCATGGACCTCGCGACGTTTGAGCGCGAGTTCGCCCGCAAGGTCGCGCCAAAGTGACTGAAGCGGAGGGGTAACGTTGCACGAAGCCGCATAGAGTGACCTACATGGTCAGTAACGGTGCGTAATTGGGATCAAGTTGCGCGACGTAACGGTCACGAGCAACTTTATCGCAACTTTTGACCCCCCCCACCTGAGCGTCATCAGTATGCGAAGAGCGCACGTCGCGCCATAATCCGATCCGACCGCCGCGTGTGCCGCACTCGACCGTTCTCCACGTCCCCAGCGCCGCCACTAACGCCATGGACAGCTCGCCGCTGCCTCCGCCGCCCATGCTGGTCTCGCGCGCGGACCTTCCGCGCGTCGCGGCGCTCGTGGTCGCCGGCTACGCGGCCGTCGGCTGGCTGGCGTTGCAGCTGGACGCCTACTTTGCGCCGGACGACGGCGACGACGCCTTCTACTACCCGTGAGACCTGCAGCCTTCTCGATCGCTAGCGGTATTATCCTGCCGCGCCTCTGACACCGGCTGTGGTGGTGGGCGCGGCAGATACGTGGGCTACTTCCTCGCCGCGTACACGGCGCTGCTGGTCGTCTCGCGGCTCATCGAGCACGGTAAGCGGCGAGGTGCTCCATCAAACGATGCCATGGCAGTCCGTCGCGTTAACGGCGTTGCGCTGACGGCGTTGCGCAGGAACGTACACGCTGTACGAGGCGCTGTGGGCCTGCAACGTGTCGCTCGTGCTGGTCATCATGGGCGTCTTCCTGCGCAAGCCCTTCCTCGTCGGCGTCGCGGTGCGTCTCCTGCTCTCAGCAGAGCGTTCGCTCGTCGCTCATCAGCGAACTAATCGTGACTGTTACCTCTGTGCATAACCCCGACCTTGGAAGATGGTGACGGTCTCGGGGGACCAGTTGCTGTGGTACATTGACGTGGTCTCGCTCGTGCTGTCGCGCAAGTTCGCCACGGGCGTCATGAAGTACCTCACGTACCCGGAGAACCGGTCGTTCTCCAAGCAGTTCTTCGCGTCGCACCACCTTTGGTTCCTCCCGCTCTGCCTCTGGGTCACGACGGGCCACGGAGGTATGCACGGCTCGAGCTTCGGCGGCTCGTGCGTGCTCACGACCTTCCTGGCCGTCTACTGCCGCGCCGTCTCGCCGTTCGAGGTCAAGCTGCGCGGAGACGACCACATCATCTACCTCAACGTGAACGGCGGGTACGAGTTCTGGAAGGACGTCGACATCCCCGTGCTGCACATCCTCAACCACCGCCACCCGCTGCTGTACCTGCCGTACCTGGCGGTGGCCGGCAACCTCATCGCCAACGGCGTGCCGCACATCCTCGTCCTGGGCGTCGCGCTGGGCCTCAACTTCCACCCGTTGCTTCAGCACTGATCTTTGCGCTCATCAGAGACGCACGAGTGCCGTGATGGCGATAGAGAATGTCAAGCAATGAACTAGCGTCGTGACGCGTGCTGCTATCCTTACTACCTCCCTAGCCGGCGACCAGCAACGAGCGGTGTCGACGTGCAATTGCCTCGTATACCTCGGTGGTGATCACCGTTGCGCGCGTGGCGACGACCCCGACCGGCTGTGGCTAGGCGAGCGTCTACGACTGCGGCTTGAGCTCTTGCGCCCGTGTCGCTCGCGGGAGCCGTGACGTCCACGCGACTCGGATCGATCCCGACGGCGCGGTGCAGAGTGACTTCGGCTCGAGGGACGGCGCCGAGGGCCCGCACGCTCGTCACGGCGTCTCGATGCGTCGCGGTCACTGGGCTTCTTCGGTGCAGACGAGCGAGAGCGACTGCGGCTGTGGCGCTCGCGCCGGCGCTCACCTCGGTGCTCATCGCGATCGGTCGATCTTCGAGGGGAGCGGCGAGAAGCCGAACGACTGCGGCGCGTCTCGCGCTCTCGGCGGCCACGACGCTCCGATGGCGACCGGCTGCGGCTCTTTCGTGTACTCGGACGCCTCTCCTTTGAGCGGGAACGACGGTCACGAGGTCGCTCGTCTTCACGATTCGATCGGTGTCGCTTGGTGTCGCGGTCGGCGTCGCTATCGCTGTCACCGTCATGCGTCGAGGCTTCGCGCAGCCGCTTGTCTTTCTTGGCCTGCTTCTTCTTCTCCTTCTTCTCCTTCTTGGCCTTGCGCTTGGCCTTCCTCTCCAGCTTCTTAAGGCGCTTCCGCTCCTTGCGCAGGGCCTTGCGCTCCCGCTTGTCCCCTTCATCTTCAGACGACGAGGACGACCCGGACGAGGCCGGGTCGCCGCCCGACAACTCGCCGCAGTCGTCGATTACGACGGCCTGCATGGCGGCGGGGCGGTTGTTGGCCACCGTCTCGACGTTCTCCATCTTGCGCACGACATCCATGCCCTCGACGACCTCGCCGAACACGACGTGCTTGCCGTCCAGGTGCGGCGTCGGCACGGTCGTGATGAAGAACTGGCTGCCGTTCGTGTCGGGCCCGGCGTTCGCCATGGACAGCAGCCCCGCGCGCGTGTGCCGGTACCGGAAGCTCTCATCCGGGAACCTGCTCCAACCACCGCCATGAGTGCTCGACGTCCTCACAGACGCCCTCACAGGTCAAGGGAGCCAGCCAGCCGCACCTGCTGCCGTAGATGGACTCGCCGCCCGTGCCGTCGCGGTTGGAGAAGTCCCCGCCCTGGACCATGAAGCCCTTCATGATGCGGTGGAACGGGACGCCACGGTAGCTCAGCGGCAGGCCCGTCGACCGCCCGAGCCCGCGCTCCCCCGTGCACAGCGCGCTGTCCGACGCAAACGACACAAGAACGGCGTCAGCAGCGTATCACACGAGCAGTGGAGCTGCGGAGAGAGGGTCGTGCCGGAAGTTCTCGGTCGTCTTGGGCACGCCGCTGAAGAGCCGGAAGACGACGCGGCCGGCGCGCGACCCGCCAATTGAGACGTCTGAGGCACGAGGCACGAGCGTCAGCGCGCGGCGGCACGACAGCAGCAGGCAGAGGGAGCGCACCGAAGAACACGCGCTTGTCTCTCGCCATCGCTGCCGCGTCCTGCTCAACGTGCGAAGGCTCGAGCTGCAGGTCCTTCCGCTTGGGGTCGAGCGTCCGGTCTGGATCGCTTTGTCTCCCGCCAAAAAATGGTGGCGCCAAGTTGTGCGTGCGTTTCCCTGTTTCTTGTGTCTGATTGGTGGAAAAGCGATGCGTTGTTTTATAAAGTTGCATTAAAGTTGCGCGATAATTGAAAGTTGCGCGGACGTTGCGCGAGACCCGAAAGGTCGCGAGCGGTTGCGCTGCTCACCAAGTGCATTGATCACATTGCCTTCCAGTGAGCGGAGCCCGAGACGCCAGCAAGCATGAGCGATGACGCGCCGGTCCGCTCCTCTCCTGCTCCTCTTGCCGGCAAGGCGGCTGACTAACTGGCTGGGCTGTGTGTCTGTGGGGCGAGCAGTACGCGGTGACCTACGTGGACGAGCACTCCGAGGAGGCGGCGTACCTCAAGCGGGAGGGGCAGGTCAAGATCACGTACGCGAACGGGGACTCGTTCGAGGGCACGATCGGCGCGGGGCTCGTCAAGCAGGGCGAGGGCACGTACACGTGGTGCCAGCGCGGCGACGACGGCGAAGGTGCGCTGGCTGCTGTCGCGAGCGCGTTCGTTTGTCATGGTCGTCCGTCGTGCTCACTGACCGATGGCTGACACCGCCAGCCAAGATCGTGGCGACGTACGAGGGGAACTACGTGGACGGCGTCAAGACGGGCGTGGGCAAGATGACGTTCCCGAACGGAGACATCTACCACGGCGAGTGGAAGGACGACCGGATGAGCGGCGACGGGTCCTTCATGTACGCCAACGGCGACATCTACAGCGGCAAGTTCGAGGGCGGCGTCCGCGCGGGCAAGGGCACGTACGAGTTCGCCGAGGACAAGAGCCTGCTGGTCGGCAACTGGGTGGACAACACCATCACCGACGGCAAGTGGATGTTCAAGGACGGCGGCTCGTACGTGGGCCACTTCGACGGCGGCAAGCCCATCGGCAACTGCACGTTCAAGTTCCCCGGCGGCCTCCAGCAAGACGGAGAGTACGTCAAGACGGTGGCGGCCAGCGACGCCGGGGAAGAGGTCGCCGTGCACAAGTTTGTCGGCGGCACGACCGTCAAAGTGCGCTAGTCTCCAGATCCCCTCCGATGCGAGCAGCATGGTCGATGAGAGAGCACACAAACAATCCAAGGCACTATGCATTCGATTCAATGAGCCGGCGCTGCTGCTGCTATCGCGCGCCTACTGAACGTACTTGCTCAGGAAGCGGCGGTGGAAGTCGTTGCGGATCGTGTCGTTGATGAAGCGCTTCTTGACCTCGGGCTCGTTGCGCGACTGGTTCTTGAACACCACGTCGTCGTTCCAGCGGCGCTTCATCTTGGCGCTGCCGCCGGCGTTCGCCGCCTCCTGGGTCAGCGGGTTGCCGTGCAGGATCTCCTCGCGCGCCTTCTGCTCGGCCGCCTTGCGCTCGTCCTCCTCCTTCCGCAGTCGCTCCTCCTCGCGCTCCTTCTTGATCTTCTCCAGCTCGCGCATGAGCTCCGCCTCCTCGTCCTCGTCGTCGTCGCTGGGAGGGTAGGTCCACGACACATCGGGTCAGAGCACAGCCAACGTCCCGCCTGTAACTCACTCAGTCGCCGGCACCTGTCGCTGTCCGAGTCGCTGGAAGCGTCGGAATCCCCCACGTCGTCCGCGTCGTCGTATTTACTGGCCACGCTCTTGAGCTGCGACTCGCGCGCGTCTGCCTCGGCGTCGCCGAGCAGCAGCAGCTTCTTGTTCTCCTCCAGCTTGCGCAGCTTGTCTGTCCATCCGTCGTCAGCAACCGCGCGTCCAGTATCCAGCGCCAACGATACGAGACCTCACCCTGCGCAGTGTTGGTCTGCTTGCCCTTCGCCAGCTCGTACTTGTCCTCCTTGCCCTCCAGCTCGGCGCGCAGGTCGCGCAGCTCCACCTCGTTCGCCGTGCCCTGGCCCACTTGTCTGTGCGCATCACGCGTTCATAGGCATCAGCAGCGCGCCAGTCACCAGTCCACGCCCGCCCGCTGGAGTTACGCACCTCATCTTGAGCTGCTTGTGGCCGGGCAGGTCGCGCGCCGACGTCTGGAAGCTGGATTGGCCTGCATTCGCGGCAGCAGCAGGCGTCAGAACGCCGGCAGGAGGCGACAAGCGCGCCCCACAGACTCAGATCGGACGCACCTCCCGCATGCCAGCCGCCCTCGTTCTTCTGGCCCACGGCGGCGTGCCACGTCGGGCGGTGGGCCGTCGTCATGGCGTCCGGCGGTCGCTCGCTCGCTGCTTCTCGCTTCCTTCCAGTCGGCGCTCGGCCAATTCAGCGCGATGTTTGTTCGGCACGGTAAGCGACGTCCGTGGATTGGCTAAAACAAGCAGTTCTGTTTCATGATGATTGGATAAAATACAGGAGACCACTTGTGAAATTTATGAGATTGTATTGCGAATTTATGCTATTCAATGTGGAAAAACGAATTTGAATGTTTGGAAAGAATGGTGCGAATCACTTGCTTTTTGTATTGAAAAGAGCAAGGCACGTGAGTGAACGTCGCACGGCATATTGGCCTTGCAGAACTGACCGCCGCCACTTGAGAACGCACCCGCCACCTCGCACACCCGGCAATGCCTCGGGCCCCGCAGCGCGCGGCCCACGAGCACCCGACGCAGTCGCAGTCACAGTCACAGGCGGAGTCGCAGACCCAGACGCGGACGCGGACGCTGACCCAGGCCGAGTCCCAGGCGACGCAGACGCAGGCGGAGACCCAGAGCGAGACGCAGCCGCCGGCGCAGGCGGGGGCAGAGCAGGAGCAGGTGCTGCCGCGGCCGTGGGGCCGGCTGGAGCGCATCTTGCTGCCGAGCGCGCGGGAGGCCAACCACCTGTCGCTGTACCGCGCGACGCACAACCTCGGCCGGAGCGACGTGTTGAGCGACATTGTCTTCAAGCAGCAGTACTTCAGCCGCAGGGTGCGCATGCTCGTGCCTGGTAACGTCTTGGAGAGTGCGTGCTGACTGACGGATGGTCCTCGACAGCACTGCTCCGTGACGCTCAAGGCCGCGGACCCCGGGACCGGCGAGGCGACTGTAGTGATCAAGAAGCACAGGTGCGGATCCTCGCGGCGTGAGCGCACACTGCTGCTCTAACCCTCAGACTGACCGTGTCGGTGGATGGCAGCAAATACGGGTTTCTCTTCGTCAACAAGAAGCCCCTGGCGTTCCTGGAAGAGGCGCAGCTTCGCCCCGGCAGTATCGTCCACTTCTCGGAGCCGGACGTGAGGAGCGCCATCCCGCACGCGTACCGCTTCCAGATCCTGTACGTCTCTTGCTCCTGCAACATGCATGCTGCCATGGAGAGGACTGGCGACCTGTTGGTTTACCTTTCCCCTCTGATGTCATGCTCCACACAGGCCGGAAGGACTGACGGAGACGGAGCAGAAGTTTCGCGAGGAGCTGCGCGCGATGCAGCCCAAGACGCGCGGCGCCGCACGGAAGCGCACGTGCTCGCAGGCGCTAGCGACCGAGTCGCAGGGGAGCGCCCAGGAGTCGGACGGGATGCCGGTAGCGGCGCGCACGCGGTCGCAGCCTGAGAAGAAGCGGCAGCGGCGGGGATCGACCGAGCCGGAGCCGGAGCAAGAGGCGCAGAGTGAGAACGTGGACACGTCCAACGTGGGCATGACGCTGCGGAGCAAGACACCCTCGCCGCACAAGCCGACGCTGACGAGGCCTTCGCCAAAGGCAGCGGGCAAGAAGCGCCGACGGCTGGACGCGTCGCAGGTGCAGGACGACGAGGACGACGACGCTCCTGATACGCTGCAGAACTTGTCTGCGAAGCAGCTGAAACTCGCGCACGAGAACGCGATCCACAAGCAGCAGGTCAGCCGTTTGCGGCGCGAGCTGCAGCAACTGCGCGAACGTTTCGAGAGCGAACAGCGCGCGCAAGAGCAGGTGCTCCTGTCGAAGGAAGACCTGGTGGGGCAGCATCAGCGCGAGATCCTAGCGTTGAAGGAGGCTTCCAGGAAGCGTGACGCTGAGATCAAAGCGGAGCAAGACCGTACCAACGCCGAAAAGAATCACCTGGCGGCTTCGCTGGACGCCCGAACCAACCGGCTTAACGTGGTGGAGGCAGCGCACCGCGAGCTGGAACAAGAGTACGCCAAGTTGAAAGCCGAACGAGTTGCAAACGTCAAAGAGGTACTGCCCAATCCGTTTGTAGTCGCTGGCTGGCTCCGTCTTCGAGGTTCTGACTGGCGTGCGTCTGGTAGATTCATGACTTGAAGAAGACGGTCGCGAGGCAGGACCGAGCGATGAGGACCATCGGTGGCACCGGACAAGGCGATCGAGCCACGCTGGCGTACGTATGCGTCCATGAACCTGACGCGGCATTGCTTCCAAGCACTGACCGAGCATCCTTCTTTGTCCTTTATCCGTTCAGACGTCGCTTTCAAGAAGCAGAGGCGATCAAGATGAGATATCTGCGCAAGCAGCACGACTTCGACGTGTTCATCATGGCGTTGATGAATCGCCACAACGAGCAGACGCAGAGCAGCGAGAGCTCCGAGGAGTCCCCGTCGGTGCTCGCAGCCTGGCGCGCGTCGCAGGAATCGAGCGCTGGGAACGAGCACTCGCCTGATACACCGGCTGTACCGGGAGCGCCCAGAGTTGCGGCCCCCAACGATGGTCCGCTGCACATGGGATCGGTGCGCGACGACGAGTTCAAAGCTGGGAGCAGCCAGGAGCTGACGCAGACGCAGTCGCAGTCGCAGTCACAGTCGCAGCCGCTGTCGCAATCGCAGTCAGAGTCGCAGTCCCAGCCGCTGTCGCAGGACCTGTCGTCGTACATTACCGGTCCGTACCGAGGGCGCTCAACGCGTCGGCTGCTGTCAACGTCGCCCGACGAAGAGATCAAGCGGCAGCAGTGAGCACGCGCGAGTCATGCTAATGCCTCGTGTGGCTGTCTTGGTGCTCAGGCACAGCTGCACCGGTCAATCCGGCCAGCAGGACACGTGGGGCGGGTCCGCCGGACTTGCCGCGCAATGGAATTGTTCCGCGCCGGTAGATCCAGGCAACGCGAGGGGAAGTCGACATGTAAGTGAGGTGTTGGATTTTTGCTGGCTGACGATGAATACGCAGCTTGAGAGCAGATTAAAAATACTGTTCGGATTGGAGAGTCGCGACTGTTTGGTGAGTGCTTTCATGCTGTCGCTGCGTCTTTTGCTGCTCATCGCTCTCTCTTCGCAAGCAGAGGAGCGCAAGACTCGCCAGCAGCAGCCGATGTTCACCAAGTTGGCTCAGCCAAAGGCGGCGCCTTCGCGTCGGCGAGTCAGCGGTAACGGCTTATCAAGCCCTGGGAGGACATCTCCCACCAAGCCGACAGCTTCGGCATCGTCTCCGACACGAAGCAAGGCGTGGCCTCTACTGGATCTCGACCAGCATCTGCGAAAGCGCGACTTTGCGGCGGCCCTCACGCTGCTGCGGGTACAGCAACGGCAGCAGCAAGAGCGGCAGCAGCAAGAGAAGAAGGCGGCAGGCTCTCTTCGAAGTCAAGGGGTCGTTCCCGACGTGCGCTTCTGGAGACGCAACACGTGGTGGACAGCGTACTGCGACTTCCAGCGCGGCGACATCCACTCCGCACTCGCGGGCTTCAATCTCCTGCTGGAGGAAGAAGACGACGAAGCCGGCGTTGACGGCGAAAGCAAGACCACGACACGCCATGAAGATCCGTTTGTGGCGCGTGACAAGCTCGCGTGGCACATCAGCCGTGCTTGCTGCCTCTTCTACCTGCGTGAGTTCGACTCCGCAGAGCAGGAGGCGATGCGCTTGCCACGCGACGCGCTTTGCAACCGCTTGCTCTTCCTGCTGGCCCACGAGAAGACTCGGCAATCGCACGACGAGGCTTCTTCCGAATCGACGCTGCTGATGGATCGGTACTCGAGGCTTGCGCCACACTCGTCCCCACGCGACCAGCTTGCCGTCGCGTTCACTAGTTTCTCTCGACGGAACTACACCGAAGCCGTCGACGCATACAAGCGCCTGCTGACCTCCATGGCTACGAGCCGCGACGGCGCGAACGCGGCCGTGTATGTGTACTTGGCGCTGTGCTACTACCACCTCGAGTACTTCGACGTGGCAGCCGAGCTGCTCTCTGCGTACCTGGAGGCCAACCCTGGCAGTTTCTTCGCCATCAACGTCAAGGCAAGCTGCCACTTCCGGTTGTACGGAGCTGACGCAGCCTCGAGCATTTTGAGCGACTTCGCTGCGCGGTTCCCACACCATCCAGCAGCTGCTCTGCTCGACACGGCAAGTGCCTCTATCGTCAACAGCGCAACGTCGTTGCCGTTACTGGACGTGGTGGCCCATAACCATGCCGTCTTCAGCGAGTCCGTGGCAAACACCAGTGGCGCTCCGGACGGCCCTGCCGAACCCAACACTTCTGCGTCAGCATCCACCGAGACAACGCTGCAGCGACTCGCCGACGGTTTTCCAGAGGCGCGGCTGAACCTGGCGCTGCTTTGCCTGCGCAACCGCTTCCTTCCTCGCGCGCAAAAGCTGCTGGAGGATGTGGAGCCAGCGACGGACGCCGAGCGGATGATCAAAGGTGCCCTTTACGCGCTAGTGGGAGAGCACCACAGCACCCGGGACCACGCCTTCCTTGCCGAGAAACTCTTCCACGTACGTCCTTCCTGTCGATGATGTATTGGATGCTTCGTTGCTTACATCAATCCTCATCTCCGTGATTATCCAGGCGGTCGGGTCATCGCCTGACAGTGTGGACACAATCCCAGGGAGACAGAACATGGCGTCCTACTTCATCCTACGCCGGGAGTTCGCGGACGCGCTGGTGTACCTCGAGTCGATCGCCTCGTACCTGGCGCCAAGTAGCGCCGCCTTCAATTGGAACTACGGCCTCTGCCTGGCTGTCGTTGCTTCGGCAGACGCCACAGATAGTGCGACGTCGATCAAGTACTACCTGCAGGCGCAGGAGTGTCTCGAGCGCGCGCGGACGCTCTGCAGGCGACTCGCGAACGATGTCACACTCCTTTGTTGGCTGGCGCGTTGCTACATTCGCGGCAATGTGAACAACGACGCCACCAACGGCATACATGTCCACGCATGGGAGTTGTACCTGGAGCTGGAGCGTTCGGCGCCTCCAACGGAAACCCGCACAGTGCTGAAGGTTGTGGCGAACGACTACTACACCACGCGGCGCTTTTTCTTAGCTGCTAGAGCATTCGACGCGCTCGAGCGACTGGAGAACCCGGTGGACCCGGAGGTGTGGGAGGCAAAGCGCGGTGCATGCGTTGGCTTCTTCCGCCAAGTCGCGACCGGCGAGGAGCGCGATTCACCTGGAAACGGCATGAAGACACGCGCGGTAGTCCCGCCATTGCTGTCGACACGCGTGGATGAGGTGCTAGCGCTGCTTGCGAGGTCGACAAACGCATTGGAGGCGTCGAAGCTCACTGCGATGCTCAAGAAGTGGGTCGTCTCACTCAAGCTGCGCTGAGTGACTCGATCAGTAAGGTATGGATTGCATTTCATGTCATGGGCACCTGTCTTCCAATAGCCAGGCTTCCAGAATGTGTTCGAGCCACATCTGCTCTCTTTGTTGACGCTCATCCTCGCGAAAGCGTGGAGCAACACGCACTTGCAGCGGCTCCTCCATCAGGTGAATGAGGGACGCGACATACTTGGCGTGATGCCCATCTGGCCAGACGGCGAGGCGAAAGCTAGAGAGCAACGCTGCCACCACTGTCTTCATCTCGAGCATGGCCAAGTGTCTCCCGAGGCATTCTCGCGGGCCGGCATGGAACGCTGGGAAGCGGAACGTTGACACGTTCTTGATGCGCGTCGCGCCGTTGACCCTCTCCAGCCAGCGCTCCGGTTTGAACTCGTCTGCGTCTTGGCCCCAAATGCTCGGCATTCTGCCCATGGCGAACATTGGCAGTCCGATGCGGGTGCCCGCAGTGATCAGCGTGCCGTCCACCAGCAGGGTGTCCGACGCGCAATTGCGGGTGTTGAACGCCACGACTGGATACAAGCGTATGGTCTCGCGGATCGTTGCTTCCACGTAGACAAGCCGCTGAAGTTGGTCCGCTGCCGGCAAGAACGGTTCCGCCGTGCGGCCAGCGTCGAGTGTCGGCCAAAGGTGGCGGAACTCCTTCACAAGCTGCTGCTCCACTCGTGGGTGGCGGGCGACGCAGTAGAACACCTAGCTGAGTGTTTGTGCCGTGGAGTCCCGCCCTGCGATCAGGAACCCGACGGTGATGTCTCGCAGCAGCTTGATCTCCCGACCAGCGCTTGCTTCGTCCCTCGAGTCGACACCGACTTCGTCCATGAACACGGATATGATGTTCTTCCTCTTCCCGTCGGTGCTGCAGTTATTGGCGACGAGCGAGCGGTTGATCAGTGTCATGGCGAAGCGGTCGATGCGTGCTGCATGACGGTGGACATCGCTCTCCGAACCCCACCGAAGCATACGCTTGAGCTTCCAGAGCCACGTCGGGAGCACGATGCGCTGTCCAACGATCAACGCAACGCTCTCCACTGCGTGCATGAACATGTGCGGGTCATCTTCATCTGTGCTCTGACTGACGGGAGTGCGGTCACTTGTAGAGAGGAACCCCATGGTCACGCCGAAGCCGATCTCCGTCACCACCTCGACCGTGAAGTCGCTCAGCAACGACGACAAGTTCACGACTGACACGGCATCATTCAAGTCATTCAAGCCACACTCTGGACGCGTTTGACGCTGCAGCAGAC
>JAADYF010000362.1:0-23828 GCA_023338175.1 Phytopythium delawarense
AGTCGGCGGCCCCCCGACACCAGCGACGCCCAAGGCGAAGAGAAGACCCGAGCCTTCCAGGCGCTGCACGACGCTGGCGCGACTCGCCACCTCCGCGGCCATCGACCAGTCTGCACGCGAGAACCAAGCGTGCACCCTCAACCTGGCCACGAACGGGAGGCGCGCGTGAGAACCAAGCGCGGCTTCTACGCCTCCGACGTGGAGAAGAGGCTCGCCAGCGCGCTGCGTGCCGTGTCTTGAAGGGCTTCGACCGGCCACCTTCGCTTCACCAAGTGCCTCGGACTACAGCGAGGACCCCGGCACCACCTGTGTTGGTCGACAAGCTCAGCGTTACTAGTCGAGCTTGTTGTAACTGGTAGTAGAGATCTCTGGATACCTGCACTGGGCGAAGTCCGTCATTTGAAGTGATACATCCAGAGCTATCCAGAAGTATCGCCTTGCCATAGTGGAATCACGTCCATGATAAAAACCGTCCCATGTCCTCTGGAATTTTGAGAGCCGTCTGAGATCGCGCTTGCACCCACATTCGCTCCGCACCGTAACCCGCGAAACGACTTGGAGAATGTATGCCAATCTGCACGCCGAAACGTTGCAGTTGCGATGGTGGCCGAAAGAACGCTGGGCATACATTTCCCGAGTGTATTTGCCCCTGGAAGGCGCCGTCGTTTCCCTCATCCGCCCCGCCGCCGCCAGAGTTTCTCTGCCCCGAAGACCCCCGCTGTCCACGTCTCCACGTCTCCACGTCTCCTCCCAGCGCCACGATGCCGCCGTCGGTGCTCGCGCCGTCGTCCCCGACCGAAAGCCGCGCGGCTAGCGGGCGGAGGAAGCGCGCGCGCAAGGAGCACGACGAGGCGGAGCGGCCGGCGAAGCGGTCGACGCGCAGCACGCCGGAGGAGGCCACGGCCGAGGCGGAGCAGCCCAAGGTGCAGCCCGAGGAGCCGCAGGAGCCGGAGGGGCCACAGGCGAGCAAGCATGAGACGAGCCCGTCCGATGTGGCGGCGGTCGCCGAGCTGCGGCGGCCCCGCGTGACGCGCGCGCGCGGCAGCGTCCTGCCCGAGTTCGTGGTGCCCAACCACTGTGAGGAAGATAAGGAGGAGGAACACGTCCACCGACCCGTGACGCGCGCCAGCAGCAAAAAGCAGAAGGAGGAGCGGCAGCAGGAGCTGGCCGACAAGAAGCGCGGCATCGTGCGGTCGACGCGCCGCCGAGGAAGAGACGCCGCCGAGGCCGTCAATCGCGAGCTGTTCCGGCTGCCGACACTAGCGGACCTCACGCGCGTGACGCGCAGCAGCAGCCGCAAGAAGCCGCCACGCCCGGCCCCGGCCGCGCACCCGGCGGACGTAGCCTGCGGCTGCGACAGCGGAGAGGAGACGGAGCGCGAGGAAGACGTGCCGGACGCGTCGACTCCGGAGCCCGCCGTCGTGCGCGAGGTGCGCGTCGAGACGGTCGTCAGCGCCGTGTTCGAGTGCTCGGACGCGTGTCTGTGCGGAGACGGAGACGGCCCGGACGAGAGCTGCGACGAGCGGTGCGCTGCGTATTCCCCCTTGCCGTTCCCCGGGTTCTCCCCGCCGCTCTGCGCGGACGGGGACGACTTCGCCCTGGGCTTGTGCTTCGCCGCGCCGTGATCTCACGCGCGCTCTCCTGTGTCTATGTGTAACCAAATGGAACCCTCGCACCCTGTTGATACCGCACGCAGGCGCCGTCCACCTCCAGCCTCCAAAAGCAGCAGCAGCACGAGCAGCAGCAGCACGAGCAGCAGCAGCAGCACGCGGCAGCTTCGCCCCCGGCCCCACAAGACGCGCTGACGGCGGCCACAGCCAAGTACGCCACCCCCTAGACTCGCCTGCTATCGACAACACGGACCGCTGACGCCTCGAGCGCGGCCAGGCTTCGCATATGCTTCGCTCCTCCTGCTCTCCTGCCCCTCCATTCCTCTCGGCGCGCGCCGCAAGACTGCTGACGCGGAGTTCACTCATGCATGGTACGCGCATTCGTGTTGTGTGCAAGGCATTACGACGTGCCCCACAGAGCCTACGACTTTGCGCTCGGCGCCGCTTTCCGCGGGAGGTCCTCGAACGAGAGCGAGCCGTTCTTGAGGCCCTCGATCTCGTCCTTGGTCAGGAACCGGCCGCCCGGCCCACGCGGCCGCCGCATCGCGTGCTTATGCCGCGAGTCGTGCAGGTACGCCTTGCGCTGGCGCGCGTTGCCCAGCTTGGCCTCGAGCTTGGCGCGCTGCTGCCGGCGGATCATGATGCGGTGGTACTGCTTGGCGTTCACGTACACGGGCTCCTCCTCCACCGCCTCGCCGCCCGCCGCGGCCGCCGCGCCAGTTGCGCGCGGGAACATGGCGTTGCCGAATTGCTGCTGTTGAGATCGAGGTAAGTGCCGGCCGGGGACATGTGCGACGGAGAGAGAAGGGAGGACGCACCATGAAGGGCGGCATCATCATAGCGCCGGCGCTGTACATTGCCCGCAGCTGGTCGTTGTTGGTCTGTTGCTGGGGAAGCAGACACACGCAAGGTGTACGTGTTAGCCAGAGAAACAGAGAGGGCTTCCGCGTCGGAAGCGGACGCTTTACCATCTGCACATGGCGGAAGCGAGACCACCGGATTCAGGCGTCGTCAGGGCGGCGTTAGCATGCGGCGAGCGTCCAGCAGCGCATAGGCAGACAGACAGAAAAGCAGGCACGTACGAGCTGCTGGAGGTACTGCTGCTGCTGCTGCTGGAAGAGCGCGAGCTGCGCCTGCAGCTCCGCGGACCCGGGGGCCGCCGCCTGCTCGGCGTTCGCGGTGCTCGTCGCGTCCATCTTCCGAGTGTCTAGGGAGTTCTACGCGCCTGTTCACGACCACCGCGCTTGAGGTCAGCCAACACGCCGCATCCTGGCAGTTGACACACGCAGGCTGTGGCCATGCAGCGCCGGCAGAGCGCTGGGCGGAGGCAGGCAGGCGCTCTCACCTTGGAGGGCGATGCGGGCGGCGTTTTGCGCGGGTGGGAAGCTTTGAATGTCTTCTTGCGATGATGTTGCCGCCATTTTTGAACCTTCTGCGCGGTATGATTGGTGGAAACATATCAATAAACGATTTATCCACCAATGGTATGAGAGAACTTCACTGAGGTTTAATCATGCGGCGATTTCAAGGTTATATACAATAGGACCAAATAAGCGAAAACAAAAGCCCAATTTAAATCAACCGACCGTGTTTTGAGATAAGATTGTCAATAGTCACCCTATTGAAAAGTCAGTACTTGCCCTAAATTGGTAGTTTGATATTTATGATTTACTCTTTCACGTCGCATAAGACTTCATTGTTTAGATTGTCCCCACCTGGAAATGAAAATTTGGAAATAAACCTACCGTGTTTTGGTGCAAACTATCACGTTTTATTGATTTAACGCGTCATATATATTGGAGGAGGAAAAACCTCGATTTTGATCATCATTCCTTCAAACACACACGATATTATAGATTTCGGTAGTCGCGCGAAACGGACCACCGCCTGCACCCCAAAGGACGCGGACCGCCTTGGGGCATTGACCGACCGCCTCCGCTGCGTCTCCGCCGACGGTGCGAAGCGAGTGGAGAGACGACGATGAAGGGCAGGAGCTCCTCGTCGTTCCGCATGCTCGACCGCGACGCTCTGGTACGCCCTACACCGCCCACGACCGCCTGGAACGCACCCACCTGACCTGCTAGTGCTTGGCATCCGCTCTACGCAGAGGACGCTCTCGAGCGAGAGCAACTCGAGCAAATACGCGGTCGACGCGTACAACCGAGGCGTGGAGGAGATCGGGGACCTGTCAGAGGTGGGGTAGTCTAGCTTCGGAGGAGTGACCGGTCAGCAGTGCGTTGATCTCCTCTCTTGCGCTTTCTTCCGGTGTCGAGGCAGCTGCCGAAGCTATGCTCGCTGGACGTGTCGTTCAACCGCCTGAGCTCGCTGCAGAACCTGCACACGGCCAAGGAGTTGCGCGAGCTCAAGATCTACAATAACAAGCTGACCTCGACGCTTGGGCTGAAAGCGTACGCTAGAGCAGATAGAAGCGATGACACCATTCCCATCCCAACGCTGCTGAGCTCACGAGTGTTTTGGTGTTTTGGTGTGTCAGGAACGCCAATCTGGAGGGCCTGATGCTCCATGAGAACCAGATCGACTGCCTCTCGTCCGACTTCCTCGGGCTTGGTCGGCTCAAGACGCTCTGGCTCAATGGTAACCGACTCACGAGCATCGCCAACCTGGCCAACTGCCGCCTACTCGTTCACCTCGACCTGGCGCGCAACCAGCTCGCAGGCGCAGCTTCAGAGGTTGGTCACTCTCTCCATGGTGTCGTGAAATGTGTAGGATATTTTCCAATTGTATGTCGTCGTTCCTCCCAGGGTCTCGAGTCGCTTACGAGTCTCGAGTACCTCAACCTCTCCGGGAACCAACTCACATCGATTGGGAACCTGTCGACACTCACCAAGCTCGAAGAGCTCGTGCTCTCCAACAACGAACTCAAGACCTTGGGTGGACGTCTACCTGGACAACTCACGGTATTTACTCTAGTCTTTTGGCGAGCCTGAACTGTTGACGTCTGCATCCTCATCACTGTTTGTGTCGTCGCAGGTGCTTCGAGTGAATGGGAACCGGATCACGGACTTGGCAACTCTGTCGGGGTCGCTTCAAGCACTCAGTGAGCTGTATGTGCACGACAACAACGTTCGCGACATCGCATCGCTCGTGACGCGCTGTCCACGGCTCGAGTCGCTTGACGTCCGCTCCAACGCCATCTCAAAGCTGGACTGCGTGCTCCGCCTTAGCGAATGCGAGGCGCTTCAAGACCTGTGGATCCAAGGCAACCCGTGCTGCCAGTCCGACAGGTGAGCAAACCCTAACGGCATCGCTCCTCTTCCCTTTCGTATTCTTGCTAACGCTAAGCGCATGCAGCTACCTGCTCGAGCTCGTGACGGTGCTCCCAAACTTGAAGACACTCGATAGCATGAGCGACATCCAGCTCCAGCAGCTGACAGACAAGCTGCGCAGCGGCGCCATCACCCAGGATGCAGCTCTGGCGATGAGTTCGTCGAGACCCTCGACACCGTCATCGTACCGTCCGCTGACGCCACTCTCTCGCCCGGGGAGCAGCAGTGGTGTCAAGAGCAGGCCGATGACGCCGAGCGCTATGCGTCCAGGCACCCCCGAAGCTCCAGCTCCCGTGTTCCATCAGCCGTCCGCACGAATGGGCAAGTCAATGTTCGATCGATTTGGGCAAGAACGACAGCAATGCTCACTCATGTGTTTGATACGGTGCTGCAGGCACGTTGCAGAAGCTACCGGATCCGCTGGAGATCGCGAGGAAGCACGACGACGTGAGCAGCCGACTGCGTGAGATGAAGGCAATGCTCCAGCGTGTCGGGACCCCTGAGAGCGGCATGGACAGAGCTGACAGCGGCATTGACAACGAGAAACGAAGGGAGAGGCGCGCGTCCAAGTCGTCAGCTAGCGGTGGAGAAGCAAAGCGAAAGGATCGAGGGGATCTATCGGCATCGACAAGTAACGAACCGAGGAGATCACGAGGGCCTGAAACTGACATGGTGTTAGCCGCACGAGACATTCACGACCAAGAGAAGACCGACGGGGACGCGGTGGAGGGTCAGACGAAGATCAAAAGCAACACAGGCAAGGTTGAGAGCGAACCGAGCAGCCATCAGCGGTCGACAAAGAAGAACTCCAGTCAACGTCCAGCTCGGCCTGTCAGTGTTGACGCGGGCACCGACCCCATGGACTCATACACACCCTCGGTGCTTCGTCCAGCGACATCCCATGGCGATCTCCCGCGGCCGCTGACCGCGAGCAACCACCACGAGATGGAAACCCAAACTGCGTCTCCTCCTGCCGCTCCCATAGCAGTTCCGACTGGTGAAGACAGGTCGTCGATTGCCGATGGTGCCGATGTGCCGTGGGAGCCAGAGTTTGACGGTCTGGTGTTAGAGAAGGAGATGAAGTCGTTCCTGCTGCAGCAAGCGAAACTGGGAGAGCAAGAAGACGGTGGTGAGACTAACGGTGGTAGAGATGGGCTCGGTGATAACCAAGCTGACGCAGATAGCACGCAAGCGACCGAGTCGCCGCGCTTGGAGGCCGTCAAGAGCGCAGAGCTGCGCCACCCTCCCACCGCGCGCTCTCGCCAAGGTTACCGCTCCTTCCGCATGCCGAGCCGTCCGATCAGCGCGAACATCGTCAGTTGATCGTGAAGGGAGGTGACCAACACTGAATGTGCATACCATGCATGCAGTAACCACTTGCTCTATGCAGCTTCTCTCCATTCATCAGGCTCAAGCGCCTAGAGATCTATCGGGAAGTACTTGGCAGCTGTCGACTGGCCTGGACAATCAGCTCCACGTGTCTGCGCTCAACCATGCATGTATGTTACAGCAAGTGGCACCACTCGTGCTAGATATGTAGAGATCACACTCAAAGATCCAGTCGCTCGGCTCACCTGAGGCTCTGCTCCACAGACGTGAGCTTGTCCACCAGCCGCGCCAGTCGCGCCTTGGCCGTCGCGTCTGGTAAATTAGCGCAACGCCTATCAATCCTCCAGTCCCCGAGATGTGCACCAGCACCACCGTCAGCACCGTCGTACGGAAGCGGTTGAGGCAGTCGACGATCTCAAGCAGTTGCAGCTGCACGCTCTCGGTGCGCTCGCGCGTCGCCCAGTCCTCAGCCACCAGCGCCGCGCGCACCGACCTGGCCTCACACACAGAGACACGCATCCAGATAGTTAGTGTTGCGTCCCTAGCGATGCTCGTCGACATCCGACGCCTCCGGCGAACGCACGCGGCCTCCATGTCCGCTGGTCACTACTTGGTGAATGCGTCCGCGTCCTTTCAAGATCGCGGGTCACGACGCGCTTCGATTGGTTAAAAACAGGTTAGCAATCACCCGCTTGCGCGCCTCTGATTGGCCAGATCAAACACTGCAAGCGGCCCTATCCTAACCGGTCCATTTTGGCGCATCTCCGTTTCAACTTGTGTTGCATTTCAAAGTCATACATTCAACAAGACAAAATGTGTATATGTTGGATCCATCCAGCATACACATCAGCGGAACACCACATGGGTGAATGACAAGCATCATTTCCTTCCGCGTCGTCCATTCCTGCGGTCTCCCGTGCTTGCTGTACGGTGCTGGGGCGTCTCTCCGTGCTCCCGGCTCGGGCCAAGCTCTTCACCGGCCACTCCGCTACTTCCTCCGGCCTCTGCACGCGCCGCGATGGCCATGGCTCGCCTCCCTCTTCGCTCGACGGCCGTCCACTCGGCCGCCTTGTCCACCTCCGCGGCGTTCGACCGGGAGACGTACGGGCTCTTCATCGACGGCAAGCGCGTGCCGTCGCTGGCGGGGCCCGACGCGCGGCTGGCGGTCGAGAACCCCGCGACGACCGAGACGCTCGCGTGGATCGCCAGTGCGACGCCCGAGGACGTGGCGCGCGCCGTCGAGAGCGGCCAGCGCGCCTTCAAGAGCGGCGCGTGGGCCCAGGCGTCCACGGCACACCGCGCCACCGTGCTCAACGCCATCGCGGCCGCGCTGCGCGCTCGCATCCCCGAGTTCGCAGAGAAGGAGAGTCTTCAGACCGGCCGGCCCATCCGCGAGATGCGCGCGCAGCTCTCACGCATCCCCGGTACGACCCTCTGGTACGCGGCGAGTCAGTCTTGCTTGGTGGCTGACGCTCATCGGATGCGGTGAGCAGAGTGGTTCGAGTACTTCGCGGCGCTGTGCCGCACGGCCGAGGGGTCCGTGCCGCCCTTCTCCGGTTCGTACATCAACTACGTGCAGCGCGTGCCGCTCGGGACCGTCGGCCTGGTACGTCTCCCTCGCATCACTGCTCTCCTCCTCCTTCTCTCGCTGACTGTGTCGCTGCGCTTGGATCGATATGTAGATCACGCCGTGGAACCACCCGCTGCTGATCGCCGTCAAGAAGATCGCGCCGGCGCTCGCGGCTGGCAACTCGGTCGTCGTCAAGCCCTCCGAGTTGGCGCCGCTGACGGTTGTGGAGCTCGCCGAGCTCGCGCATGACGCGGGCCTGCCCGCTGGCGTGCTCAACTGCGTCCCGGGACTCGGCGCCATTGCCGGAGAGGCGCTCGCGACCCACCCGAGCGTCAAGAAGATCGACTTCACGGGCGGCACCGCGACTGGCAAGCGCGTCGCCGCCGCAGCAGGCGGCAACCTCGCCAGCTCCACCATGGAGCTCGGCGGCAAAGCGCCGCTCGTCGTGTTCGACGACGTCAATGTCGACGAAGTGGTGGACGGCGCGGCCTTCGCGTGCTTCATCGCGAGCGGCCAGACGTGCGTTACCGGCGCGCGCATCATCGCGCACGAGTCGATCGTAGACGAGCTCGCCGACAAGCTTGTGGCGAAGGTGCAGTCCATTCGGCTGGGCGACCCCATGAGCGACAAGACGCAGATGGGCTCCATCATCTCCGAGCACCACTTGGAGCGCATCCACGGCATGGTCGAGCGCGCGCGCGCCGCTGGCGCCACGATTCGCTGCGGCGGCCGGCGCGCTCCTGACCTTGAAGGGTATTTCTACGAGCCCACGGTCATCACGAACGTGACGCCTGACATGGAGATCGTCCAGCAAGAGGTCTTCGGGCCTGTCGTGGTCGTATACTCGTTCAAGGTGCGTCCGCTTGTGCCTCGAAGGCAATGAAGAGGCCACGCGCTCACCTTTGGCATGCTCGTCGACGCGAAACAGGACGAGGAAGAGGCCGTGGCGCTCGCGAACGACTCGCCCTTCGGGCTCGGAGCTGCCGTATGGACAACCAACATCAAACGCGCACATCGCGTGGCGCACAGCCTGGACGCAGGAATCATTTGGCTCAACGATCACCACCGGAACGACCCGTCGAGTCCCTGGGGTGGCACCAAGGACAGCGGCATGGGGTGAGGATCTCCGCAGGCGGTTATCAGGCTGCTGTGATCATCGACTCATGCCTCGTTCGTGTGTTGACAGGCGCGAGAATGGACTGGAGGCGTACCGCGCATACACGCAGGCCAAGAGCGTGATTGTCGGCTACGGAGACGAGAAGTTCGACTGGTTTGTCGACCGCAAGGTGCGCTACGGCTGATACGGCAATGCCGCAGCTGGTAGCCGACCGCGTGTCTTCTGCCAGCGTATGCCCTTGAATAAATCCCGCGTATGCGCGTCACAGTTTGCCCTCGTAGCCCAGGTACAAGGCTGTCGAGAAGTCCACCATGGCGTCCTGCAAGCGCTTCTGCTGGGCGATGATCTTGCCGCGCGCGAGGTAATACTCCTTGCGCGACGGCAGTTCCTCGATCGCGCGCTTGAAGTTGTGCTCGGCCTCTGGCATGTTTCCGCGCATGGCGAGCGCCACGGCTTTGTTGGCGAAGGCATAGCTGCAGCTCGGCAAGGCGGTGATGGCTGCGTCGAACGCAGCCAGTGCGTCGTCGAGCTGGTGCTGGCAGAGATAGGCAATACCGAGGTTGAGGTGCGCGACGCCTGCGCTCGGGTCGATGGTCAGCGCGCGCTTGAGCGCTGTGATTGCGTCGGTATAGTTGTTCTCGATGATGTTGAGCGTGCCGAGGCTGATGAACGCTGGGACGGACAGCACATCAAAGTAGATGGCATCGTTGTAGTTGAGCCGCGCCTCGTCAAAGCGTCCAAGCCGCTCGAGCAGAATGCCACGGTTCGTCATGTACAGCGACAAAATCTGTTTGTGCGACCCGTTGACAATGATCTCGGACGCTGATAGCGGTGGCGAGGACGCTGCGGACGCTCCAGAGTCGTTCATCTTCTTCATCAGTTGATCCATCGACGCCACGACCGTTGCTGCAGGCGTACTCGCCGTCTCACGCGTCTCCGACGATTGCTGTTTGTCGCGCTGCTTGTTTCCGCTTGAGTCGTTCCTTCCCACCCTGCGCGGGGATTGCTTGCTACCATTGTCATTCGAGCTCTTGCCGTTGCCTACGCCCGTGCCGCCGCGACTGATGCGCACAGTCTTGCGCTCGAGGGCGTTTCGGTGGATTGTGGTGCTCGAGAACGCGAAAAATATGTTCTCGAGACTCGAAGAAGACGCGATGCACGCGCGGATGGCATCATTCATGCAGCTCACGGCGTCTTCGAGCCGCCCTGGCATCTGGAACAGTGCGAGTGCCTTGCCCTCGAAGCTTGCGTGGTGTAGAGGCTGCGCGATTCGGATGGCGTCGCACTGCGAGACTGCACGCTCCAGCTCACCAAGCTTGCGGAGGCAGTTTGCAATGTTGAGCCGCAGGTCCAGACTCGACGGGTGGATGCGCGCCGCACGCAGATAGAAGCGCAGCGCCGTCTTGAGGCAGTTCGAGTGCTTGACCTTGTCGATCCGACCCGCATCGCTTGCACTCCCCAGGTTGAAATACGCGTTGCCGCTGTCTGCGAAAGTATCGCGGCTGAGCCGTCCGTAGGTCGCGAACGACTTGGCTGCCATCTCGTACCGACCAAGTTGCAGCAGCACGAAGCCTAGCCCACCGTGAAGCTGGTCGTCATCTGGAGCGCTCTCACGCACTTCATTGAAGTCCGCCAACGCACCAGTGTAGTCACCAAGCTGGCAGCGCGTCATGGCGCGGTTCCTGTGCGCGTCGATGTGTCGTCCACGACCCCAAAGCGAGATACACTGGTCGTATGACTTCTCTGCCTGCTTCCACAGCGACAGCTTCTGGTACGCGATGCCTCGGTTGAAGAGTGCTAGCGCCAGCTGCGGGTCACACTTGGCAGCCAGATCAAAGTCCGAAATCGCCGACGCGAACGCGCTGAACTGACACTTGAGCACCCCAAGGTTCAGGTGCGCGCGCGAGCACTTTGGGTTTCGCTCGATAGCGCTCGCAAAGTCGCGGAACGCGCGGTCAAAGTCATCGCCCAAGGCAAACAACTCGGCGCGGTCGATGTACGGCTCGGCCATGGTCGGCTCGAGGCGAATGCACTTGGTCAAGTCAGCGAGACTGCCAGCGAAGAACTGCTTCATCATCTTGCGCACCAACGGCTCGTCGTTCATAGCTTCGGCACCCAAAGTCGCCTCGACGTCGATCGCTGTGGTGCGAGGATCAAAGAACGGCGACGACCGGTGCTGCTGTGGCTGCGAAGATGGAGAGACCACGGACACGCCATTCTTCTTGGCCGCGTCACTCTTCTTCTCGAAGTTTAGCTGGAAGGCGCGTCGCCATCGCAAGTACAGCTGCAGCTGGACGATGCCGCGCTCGTAGTACACACACCCCTCCTTCGGAGCGAGGAACAGCGCCTTGTCATACTCTGCCATGGCTTGCGTGAACTGCTGCGTTGACACGAGAAGCTGTGCGCGCCGCACATATCCCTTGAAGCTGCCAGGATCGGCGCTGATGACCTTTTCGCTCACACGCAGCGAGTTCTCCGTGTCCCCCATTGAATGCAGCGACTCGGACAGCAGTACAAGGTTGTCGCTTGTCGGGTTGATGGCTGCTGCGCGCTGGAATTCGTAGACGGCCTCCTTGAACCGCGAGAGGATCTTGTACGCGCGTCCGCACAGCACATGAGCCGTCTTGCTCGCTGCCGCTTCTCTCGCTTCATCGGCTGTTGTCGACAGGTTGGTCGCCCCGCCTTGGTCCATAAACAGAATGAAGCTGTACAGCGCGGGCCGGGGAAGCTGGAGCAACAGCAGCAACCGACCACGCAGCAGCTGAGCCCACCGATCGTTCGGCTGAGCAATCGTGAGACGTCCGTAGTCACGAAGCGCTGCGTTCAGATTTCCTTGTCGGGTATACGCTTCCGCACGCAAGTAGAGCGCGCGCGCAAGGCATGAGTCGTTTGTGAGCGCGCTGCTGCACGCTTTGATGCACTCGTCGCTGTCGTGGTAGTGGTTGAGGTAGATGAGCGCGATCTGCAGCCAGACCTCATACAGCGTTGGATCTGTTGCGACGGCAGCCTTGAAGTCTTGAAGAGCACTGTTGAACTTGAGCTCGCGCAGGTGAAGCGCACCTCGCACCGTGTAAGCGCCTGCGATCGTCGGATCCAGCGCGACGCACCGCGTCAAGTGCTGCATGTTGGCCCGCAACGCGACTGGGTCGGATGCCCCACCTATCGCATCGTCCTTAACGAGCAGCGTGGCAAACGCGCCGCGGTAAAAGTGCGCGACGGGGTAGTGATACTCCATCACGACGGCGTGGTCAAAGTCCTCGAGCGCGCGAGCTTTGTCGTTGTAAAGCACGTAGAGCCGCCCCCGCTGTGCGTGAATCGCTGCGATAAGCAGTTCGCGATCCAGCGAGGACGAACGTGCTCCGTTCGGACCGGAAGGTGAGCCACTGTTGCTGCCCGCAACAGTCATGGCGATAGCCGTCGGCATTTTGCCCCCGTGCTGGAAAAACGACCCGCGGTGATCATGAGCAAGGATCTGTAGTAGATGGGTAAAGTTCTGGATCACCTGCCGCAACACGCTCTTGTCGCCCGAAAACTCGAGCAGACGGATCGCGAGATCTCCGATGGTCTCGACGACCTCAACCATGGTGCAGCCCTTCCGAAGCGCGTTCACGTAGTCTTGCACGATGGCCGCGAGCAGCTCAGCGTACTTCATGTGCTCCCAGTGGAACATGAGACTTTGCTCGTCTCCTTCGACCGCGCGAATGCGGATCGTCGCGCGGTCATAATATGCTCGCCAGCAGCTTGGGTCGAGTGAGAGTACGGTCGTGAGGTCTTGGAGCGACTGGGCGATCATACGGCGACGGTGAAAGATGTCAGCACGCAGCAACAGCGCGTCAGTCGACTTCGGGTGCAGCATTAGTGCGCGGTTAACATCCGCGAGTGCGTTTTCGTAATCCGCCATCTTGACGTAGATGCAAGCGCGCAGCAGTACCATCATGTACTCTTCCGGGCGTAGCGCGACGGCGAGACTCAAGTCCTTGATGGCTTGTGTCCACAGCCCCAGCCGACGGCAGCAACGAGCGCGCAGCAGAGCTGCCAGGATGAACTCGCTGTCGATCACCACACAAGCCGACGCCAGCATGATGGCGCGCTTCCACGACTTGTCAACTTCGGCTGCCAGTGCTGTCACGTACAGCTCATCAACTGTCATGTGCTGATCCCCTTCCTTCAGATACACTGCCACCGCCTCGATAAGGTCGCTGTTCATCGATTTGATGGGGAGATGCGCGATAGACGACCCCATAGGTACACTTTCGGTGGCCGTGGAATCGCCTCCAGGATTCTTGAACCTATTGCTGGCCGCACTGGAGAGCGATCGGCGCTGTAAACTTGGATCATCACGCAGCATGGCCTCGATCTGCGCGATCACCGACATTTCTTGACGTAGGAACGCTTTGATCGCGCGCTTGGCGATCACGTGCTGGCAAATGCGCATCATGTGCGAGGAAGACGGGTCTATCCGCACGCCGTGGAGCATTCCGCCGTCGCCGTCGTCATCATCAACCCCATCATCATCGTCGTTCGCAGAATTGTCAATCACGGAAGCGTCACTCTCTCCGATCGGTGCCATCGACATCAGCTTCCGCTTCGATCCAGGCGCAAACACGGATACTGTCTGCTTCCGTGCTATAGGGGCACCACTCTCCACGGCTGAGATACGGCGAATGCGCTTCACGGTCTTGTTGATCGCCTTGTCGATCGAAGATAGTCTGCGCAGCAGCGGAGTCATCGGGTTTGTGTCAAGCTCTACGTCCTCGCTTTTAACCTGACGCCCAGGCTTGGATGGTGTTGTTGGTGAACGCGGGTCAGGCCCACCAGGCCGGGAAGGTAACCCGGCATGCAAAGCCGATGAGCGGAGCAGCTGCTGTTCGGTTTCCTTCATCTTTCGCGCGATGTTGCTGACGTGGAGATACTTGCGAAGGAATGCGCCACGCAGCACATGCTGGGTCAATACTTTGTCGTGCGGCTGGCCGATCGCTGGTCGAAGAACAATTGGAGCAGCCAACGATGAGTCGTCAAACTGTTCGTCCTCTGGTAAATCTTTATCCTCGTCGTCGTCCTCGACTCTTGAAGACGGAGTCGGTGTTGTTGCTTCTTCCTGCCTCTCCAATCTTGACGGCTTTTGACTGTCGACTTGGCTCTCTGCGTCGCTCGAAGCAGATGGAGCCAAAGTCTTCTCAAGAAGTACGTCCAGGCTGAATGGCGAAGAAAGAGATACGGGCTCTGCAGTCAATTGAGCTTGGGACAGTAATGTTGCCGTCGGGATCTTTTGCTCTTGATTTTCTCCCGACACCTCAGAAATCAGTGCAACTGCGCTTGGTCTCCTCTCGTACGCAAGTGGCGTTGAGCTCTGGTGGTTTGTTGGTCTTCCATTCTCACCCACTCGAATATCCTCAGAAACTGTTGCAGTTGGCACTGCACTCGGCGTATGCGCTGCTTGTGGTGTAGAAGGCGACGAGAGCGGCGGCAGGATCCCCGGATCGTCAAAGAGGAAGTTCTTGGCACGCGGAGTTCCTGGTACAGATTGCCACGGACTGGACGCGCGCGAGTCCCCGCCTTCCGATTCAGTTGCTAGAAGCACTCGCCCCGACCCCCTTCCCGTCAGACTCCGGCTTGACTCGGGCTGTGGCACGTCGTTCCAGCTGAACTGCGTCTCTCTCCTCCGCTGTGTCCGAGGGGAAATTGTGATAGGATCGCCCCATGACATCGCAGGCGAGCTGCCTATCCGGCCAGCTCTAGGTGACGGTGCTGGCCGTTGTGGTTTCCAGCGAAAGTACTTGGGCGTCTTGGTTGGTGTCGGCACGTACGTGGGCTTCTCGGGCCTCCTGCTGCGCACAACTGGCAGCGCGCCAGGAGGAAGGACACAGCTGCGCGGCGCTTGGTCGTCAGGCGTGTCGCCTTCATCGTCGCCAAAGCTCTCGAGCTCGAGCTGACGCTTTCGCTGCTCTTGGATGCGAGCGCTTTCCTGCTGGTTCACAACCCCCAACGTCGGGCGGTCTGTTGGCAGTACGCCAAACAACACTGGGCGACGGAGCTCGTGAGTCATTGGATCCCAGCACCGCGATCGAAGACGCGTGGGCTGTCAAACAACAATGGAGTGCGTCGTTAAGCGCTCTCAGCATCAAACATCTTCTGCGTTCGTGCTGCCTGTGCACGAGCTGTTTTCAGTCTCAAAGCGAAGGAGTCGGCCGTTTCCTGTCTCCACCACCAAAAGCAGAGCAGACACACCTCGAGCTGAAGAGGCGCAGCGAGTGAAACAGCATGAACAACAACTGTGGACTGCATTTGCTTGACCTCATGGCACGACAAACTTGTTTATCCCGCCTGGCCATTGACTCAAGTCAGTTGGGTTTCCATTATACAGCAGCATAGGCACACGATACTCATCGGAATCGTGATCTCTTCAGCGAAGGTCCGAGTTGTTCATTTTCTCCTGCAGGTTCGCAAGGCACTGACACTACATAAACCAACGGCGGTCATCAAACATTAGTTTCAAGCGATACAGAGCATTCCGATCGACATGAGGGAAGCGTACCTGCCACGGGAGCAAACGGCGGGCTGCATCATATCGCTTGCACGCCGCCTCGAGGATCTGAGGTGACCACTTGTCGTAGGCCTTCAACAAACTCGAGAGCAGCATGTCGATGTCGCTTAGGTGATGCTGCTCGTCCATCAGGAGAGCAAATTTCATCATCAGCTGCTCAGCGCCGACCATGTCGACTTGGCCGATCCGGCAGAGCACCGCGTTGCCATACGACTCATTGGCTTGGTCGCGGTGGTTGTCCGCGCGCTGGATATCGCCGACGGTCTCAAAGCACTCCTCAGCCAGTGCCCAGAGCTTCGCGTCGGCATAGATATTTGCTGCACGCAAGCCATTGTCGGCGGCCGTGCGCATGTTTCCGCCTGCCTCGGCAACATTTTTTGCCTGCACGTACAGCAGGCCCAGCTCCTTGGCGAACTCTTCTTTTTGGCAGTCCAAGGGAAATCGGCGCTTCAGCCTCAACGCCAGCTCAGCAACCGCGCGAGCCGCCTCGTCGAAGTATCCACTGGAAGAGAGGCTCTGCATGATAAGGCATACACACCACAGCGTATTCATCAGCATCCGGGCAGAGGGCATCCGACAACAATGCGGTTGAGTAGCACGTACCTCGCAAATCCCCTGGATCATCTCTACGAGCTCGCTCCTCATGTCTGGATACCGGTCGCTTTCCTCCAGCACGCACCACGCTGCCTCCAGCTCGTAGTTGGCGCGCGACAGCGGCGACATGGCCAGCGCCGCAGCCTCGCGGAAGAATCGATTGGCTTCTTTCCAGTCCTTCCGGATCTTGCAGTGAAGGGCCTTCGCGCGCATATCACGGTCCGAGAGCGGTGCGTCACTGTCACTCTGAAATCCGCTCGTCATGCCGCTAAGAGGCGACGAGAGCGGCGTGCTTCCCACCACGCGACTGCGCAGCCCTGCAGTGCTGGAAAAAGCACTGATGCCAGTCGTGGGTGAAGGCTGCCGGCCTTGCATATAGCGTTCGACGCTCGAGTGGATGCCGCCGCGCGATACCTTGACGACCCACGGTTTCTGGCACAGGGCGAGCAAGCGCGCGTTTGAGTCGGCCCAGCGCCACGAGCCGAAGCAGCCAAAGGCGTAGCGCTCGAGCGTGGGCACGTAGACGACGCTGAAGAAGATGGCGTTGTAGAGCTTCCAGGTGAGCTTCTCGTTGAAGACGAGCGCCATGGCCGTCTTGTACATGGCCGAGAACCACTGCGAGACGCTGGGCTTGTCGCCCAGGCGCACGTTCTCCTGGCTGCTAATCCAGTACGCGAACGACTCGTCCGACGGGTTCGTGGCCGCCGCGGCCGCCAGTACCAGCACCAGCAGCACCATCCCGCGCACAATCGCCGCGACCAGCGCCGGCAGCACCGCCACCATGAGGAACATGCCCAGCACTGCATCCATGCGGAGAAAGGACAGGCAGACGACAGTGGGTTTAGATCGCCCTCTCCTGGCGCCAATACGGACGCCCTGAAGACGCGGAGCGGCACGTACAGATCAGGAACAGCGCGTTGTTGGCCGAGATGCTCGCCGGCGCCGGCGCGTCGCTCGCGGCGGCGGCCATGGCGCTTGGATCGACGCGCGTCTCGTCTCGTCCGGCGGCCGGTCTGGGAATGATGCCAAGTGTGGCTTGTTCCCCTTCCTGGCCCTTTCCCGACGTTCCCTATGCTCTCGGCTAAGTGCGTTTACCTAGTTATACGGACTGTATGCGCACTATTCACACCTTTTACCTGATCGTTAGGACTCTGGACGTGATATGTTGGGTTCAATGTCGCAAAAGCCGGGGGAAAGGCTGCACCCCTTGCGTCCGTAAAGCTCTTTCGCGCACGGTACGCGCTCGGACCACACACTTCCACTCAATAGTCCAGAACCTGAACGACAGCAATGGTGGCAGCCAAGCGACGCGATGGACGCGCGGGCAACGAGCTGCGCGCCTTCGCGGCGGACCAAGGCGCGCTCTTCCGCGCGGACGGGTCGGCGCGCATGTCGCACGGCAGCAGCACCGTGCTGGCGGCCGTGTTCGGGCCCGGGCAGGCCAAGAGCCGCCGCAGCGAGCTGATCGACCGCGCGAGCGTCGACGTGTGCTTCAAGCTCGAGCAGGGCGTCGTCTGTGCGTCTGCTGGGTCTGCCGGCGGGTGTTCATGGCCAGAGTGAGGACTCACGGAGCGTGTGGATTGGGTTTTATGTGCGCGCAGCCTCCAAGGAGAAGGAGTACGAACAGATCATCCGGCAGACGTTCTCGTCCGCCATCCTGCTCGAGAACTTCCCGCGCGCAGTCATCTCGATCGTGGTCCAGGTGGTCGAGGACAACGGCTCGCTGCTGTCAGTCGCAATCAACGCCGTCTCGCTGGCGCTCCTGGACGCGGGCATCCCTATGCTCTCGGTCGTCACCTCCGCGACCTGCGCGATCTTCCCGGATGGGAGCCTGGTGCTGGACCCGTCCAGCCCGGAAGTGGAGGTACTGCCCAGCCGCTGTTCGATGGGGATGGCCGCCTATCTAACGATGGAGATGTGGTGGACATGCGAATGCTACAGCAAGCGGTCTCGACGGTCACCACGGCGCGCTCCAGTGCGCAGGACGGCGTGCTGACATCCGTGACGAACGGTACGGTGTCTCGCTCAAGCTCGACCTCTTGTGAAAGGACTGGCGCTGACTTGCGCTCGGGTGAAACGTGATAGGGCTCATGTCTGAAGAGCAGTACTTCGCGTGCTCGGAGGCTTGCCAGCGGTACGCAGCGCCTGCTTCCAGGCGTTCAGTGGCTCATTACGACAGGCTAACCTTCTGCACGTGTCTGATACTCCCTCCTTCCAGTGCGGCCGAGAGCGTCGCAGCCTTCTTCCGGATCGTGCAGCAGAAGAAGTACCCAACGGGGCCGAACTAGACAACAAGGAGGGCGAGGAGGCTGCGAGGAGCGGACAATATATGCTGTAAACACGTCGGCAATGCTGGTTGATGTGTATGTGCACGGCTGCACATGCAGAAGTCCCGTTCCAAACGAACGTATACCCAGACTGCTGGCGACATAGGCTCACTTGTCGATCGACCGAACGTACGTGACTTCGCCAGCCTTGGTGACGACGAGTCCGCAGCCGCGGTTCCGCTGCGGCTTGTCCTCCAGCCCCAAGCTCGCCCAGATGCGGCGGTTGCCGAGCGCGGCCAGCTGCGCACGCTTGGCTGCGATTGCGTCCTTGTCGAAGCTCTCCAATGGCGCGTAGATGCTTGCGATGTTCAGGTTGGCTAAGGTACCATGAATCACAAAGCGATGAGAAGCGAAGACTCGACACCAGCCCTCAGAACAGTAGCCATACCTGTGTCCGTCAGTTCGCCCGCTTCCTCTTCCTCTGTCGCGGCGACCTCCGGCTTGACCGCTGACTCGCGCTCGGATGACTCCAGTCGCCGCAGTGATGGCACCTTGTCAGAACCTGTCGACGGCGACGACAAGTCGCTGGGGGACGCTGACGGAGCGTCTTGAGCCGGTGGAGCGTCGTAGTCGTTGCGGCGATACGATGGGCGTTGCCCTACGAAGTTATGCGAGACCAACGTCAGCGCTAGTCCATGTGGTTCTCAGTGCTGCACCAGCGCCGACCTCACCGTAGGTGTTCTTGGTAGGCGTGCACGAGCACGTCGAGTTGCAGGCGCAGTGCGAGAAGTGGCAGAAGCGGCCGCGCTGACAGACGCCCTTGTTCTGGAAGTCGTAGCACACGCCGGTCCCAGGGCCTGCATGGACATCCAGAGTCAGAGGCACAAGCAAGATGTGAGAAGCTGTCAGAGTTCATGCGACTGTTGATGGATCGCTCTCCATACCAAGACCGCCAGGTCCTTGGCCTCCGCGCTTCTTCTTCGGCGCAGGCGCATAATCCTGTGTCATCAGTCAGCAAACACATTTCACTTAGTTCCAACGGCATAGCATCGTTTAGCTGACGTCCCAGCGCTCACCTCTTGCGCTGACGCGCTTTCCTGGCGCATCTTCTGTCCACTCAGACTGGATTTCTTGGATGGGTCGTCAGGGAAGAAGCGCTCAATTTCTTCCAGCTTGATGTCTTCGATGACAGCCTTCTCGATCAAGGACAGGTAGCTGCGCTCGAGTGGCATCGAGCGATCGGGGCGGTTGCGAACGAACTTCCACCCGCCTATCATGCAGCACCACTTTGGTCACTATTGGCCAGTAGAACCCATCAATTGTCACGCAAACGGACGCACCTTTGCGCCATCCCGCGCCTCGCTCTGTCGCACTGAACTCGGGGTTGCCGACGTCCCAGGTGCTCTTGTCGTGCGACGGGATGTATGTCAGCCACTCGGGGTCGTAAACGCACTCGACGATACGCGAGGATGCCTTCTTGTCCTGTCGGAAGCTGTCAAAGTCCTCTACAAGTCACATCAGCGCGCACAGTTAGATCACAACGACAACTCTCGACCTCGGACACTGCTTCAATGTACCAGGCGACAGCGTGAGCCAGTCGTGGAAGACCTGAGTGCGCTTGTCGTGAAGAATGAGCTTGAACCCGGGCTTTGGAGGACGCCCTCTCCACTCGACACCTAGTTGGAACGTCGCGAGCAGCATAGAGGATGGTGTCCAAGTGAAGAGCCCCTTGGAGTACCCTGGCGAGTACGGGAGCAGCACGGGCGTGAAGACGAGCCCGGCGTTCTGGCGCGTCTGCGCGACGCGCGGCAGAATGGTACGGATGACGTGGCTGACGCGGCTGACGGGGTACATGGACTGCAGCACGAGCTGGAACTGGTCGGGCGGCTGGCCCTTGGGCGGCGGGATCATCTTGCGCGGGCCGATGACGTCGTTTTGCAGCAGCTTGAGCCGGTCCTGCAGCTTGGACGTCATGACTGGGCTGCCGTTGAGCGCCAGGATGTCGTAGAGCAGCAGCGTGAGCACCGACTTGGCGCCGTCCTTGTCGCACACGAGCGTGCCGTCCAGCACGGTCCACTGGTGCGGCACGATCGTGCCGCGGTCGACGCCCGGCTGCAGGCGGTCGGGCCGCACGGGCGAGAAGAGCGCGACCTCGCGCACCTCGTAGCTGTGCGAGACGAGGTAGCAGTGGCCCTGCACGAGCACGGCGAGGAAGCGGACGCCGACCGACTTTTCGCACACAAAGTACGGGTGGTCGCCCACCTGGTGCTCGTTGCCGCGCAGCAGCGGGTGCGCGATGTTCATGGGCGCCCGGTCCGTCTCGTTCCACCCGACGATCGCGTTCAGCTGCCGCTGGATCTGCTTCTTGGTCGTCACGTGCACCGGCTGTCCGATATCCACCGGCACGCCCGCCACCCGCGCGCCCGCTCCGGCGGTGGCCGTGGGGGCGGCGGGGCCCGCGGTGGCAGGACCCGGCGGGGCTGCCGTCGCCATGTTCCCCACAACACCTTGGACGCGAAAATGCCAATACAAGCGCGATATAACACCTTTGTCCGGAAAATGATGACCTTTCATCGTGGTTGTAAACTGAAAACTGGAGAAATGGTTCAGATTAAACTGAACAAGGATGTTTGTGGGTTATGTTGCTGCGGAGTTGCTGGACAGTCCTCTATGTTGCTATCGAGTTGCTCGAAAGCCCATAACGAGTTGCATTGAAGTTTTGTTGTCAACGGACGGCATTGCAGCTATTTTCACCACCGCCACCACATCAGTGAACAACGAAGCGCATCGAGGCTCTGTGTTGGGTGATGACAGAGGTGGCGACGGCGGCGGCTCCCTCGCTGCAGACGCGAGTGGATGACGAGCTGGAGAAGATCCGCGGCGAGGGCGACCTGGTGCTCATCCGCGTGCAGGCCGAGCGCCACAAGGTCGCCGAGGCGGACAAGCGGCTGCGAGTTCTGCGGCAGGAACTCAAAGAGGCCAAGAAGCTCGCCGCTCGAGCGCAGGCGCCACCGTCCGTATCAACACCTGAGCCGATGTCCACTTCAAAAGGCGACGGCGAGCAGCATGTGTTGCTGCCAGAGCGGCAGATCCAGCTGGAAGAGCGGCTCAAGATGGCCATATCAGAGCGCACAGTGGAGATGCAGAGACTCCGCGCGAGCATCGACGAGACTCGTCGCCAGCGGCTTGAGGCGATGGAGAGCGAGCAAGCGATGACGGAGGAGAGGCGGAGCATCGAAGAGGACATTCAGCTCGCGCACAAGGAAGCGGATGCACTCAAGGAGGCAACTGCGACGCTAAGAAGCGAGATTGCGCAGCTGGGGCAAGCGTTTGACGTGGAGAAGCACGCATTTCGGATCGAGAAGCAGCGGTTGCTGGAGGAAGTCGATTTTGCGTCCCGAGCAGAGAGGGGCTCGTTCCCAGCGCCGCAGCCCACGCATGTTGGCAGTACTGCTCATCAGTTGGACTGGTGCCTCATGGCAACGTGCTGATATCCCGTGTTTGTTGATTTCACAGAAGGCGAGCGTGTACTACAACATTGGGAAGCGAAAGAGCTACACAAGGTATCTGTGCGATGTCGATGCAGCGGTCTTGTTGTCTCTTGACAGCCTGCTCGACTCACAATCAATGCGCCAGGATGTCAAAGGCGCGTCAAATGAGTCTGGAGCAGAAGATCGTGTCGTTCGAGCAGAAGAAGGCAGTGCTGGACCGCATCGTCCAGGAGACCAATGTGTCCAACATTGGAGAGTTTGTGCAGCGGTACAACGACCAGGAACGTGTCAAGGCCGAGGCGTTTGCCCGGATTGAAGCCAAGTCGGCAGCCAGTGAGGCTTGCTCACTATATCCAATGACCAAAGTGCTGGTGCTCTACAACTAATGACCAATCCCTCTGTGAATGGTAGACACGGCGGTCCGCGATTCCATCGCGCAGTTGGCGGAAGACATTACGCGTCTTAGTGGCATGGGCGATGTCCGAAGTATCGTGCACTTAGAGCAGCCATCAGGTGACCAATATCTCCTATTACCGCCACACGAGATGATGCCAACTAACGATGCATACTGAAAAACACCTACAGAGCTCCATCGGTTGATCGCGGCCGACGAAAACCTGATCAGCCAACTGAAGGAGGACTCACGTGTCTTCATCGATGCGTGAGTGGATTGCGTGGCAATTAGCTATAGCGCTGGCTTGGCTTGTCGCTAACGAAGTGGAGGGACTGACATGCAGGCTCAAGACGCTGCGTGAACCAATCCGCGACCTCTACCACGACCTGTTTCCCGACCAAAGCGAAGGCAGCATGTTCGACGCTTCTGTGAGTGCAGACGACTCGCCTTCACTTCGCCACCTGAGCCGTCCAGCCACTTACCAGTGATTCTCTTCTTTCCCCAGAACCACGATATGAGCAGCCTTCGACGGCTCGGAGAGATCGAAGAACGCGTAATGCAACTCGTTCTGAAGAAGGTCCTTCTCGAAGCAGAGACCAACTCGACAAGCGAGACGCTGATGCGGCTGCGACAGTATCAAGGACAGCAACACGAAGTTGCAGCTGTACCTTCAGCTCGTGCAACCAGCCCGCGTCAGCAGCTGCGAGTCGACCCACCCTCCGTGCAGAAGAACACTTTGTCTGTTCTTGGCGGAGACGAGGAGGAGGAAGACTTCGAAGACGCGGTGGGTGTCGCCATCGTGCACTCGGATGCCTTTCGGCACAAGATCGCCGTTGCGACTTCTCATGCGTACCAAGCAACCGACGCTGGCGAGGCAGGGCATGCTGTCTTCACTGCGCCACCGCTGCCAGCGTCACCTCCTCGGAAGAACGCTGCGATAGCACTGCTGTAGGTAGGGTCCGAGTTTCCAGAAGCTATGAATCGAACGCTACATTCCTTGTCTTCTGCATATTGATCAACATCACGGGAGGCATCTTCCTCGACGGCTATGAGGCCAGCGACCTCGTCATCCGCCGCGCGACTGAATACTGTGAACATATGACGTGCACTCGGAATCGACCACGATTCGCAAGGCGCACGTATTCAGCGCATCCTTCGTCAGGACAGTAGCGTCTCGGCTAGCGCCGAGTTCGATACGGTGTCAATTCTGGGCGTACCTGATGCCGAGCGAGGATGTCGCGATCGTCATGGGTCTGCTGCTCAACAACGTTCTCTACATCTACACGGGCTTCAGTCCGCCGTACGAGTCCATCCCGGAAGGCTACAAGTGGCTCTACACCATCAACCCGCTCCGCTACCCGCTGTCGATCGCCGCGTCGCTCGCCTTCGCCGACTGCTCGACCACTCCGGAGTTCAACACCGTCACGGGTCTCTTCGAGAACGTCGGTCCCGAACTCGGCTGTCAGCCACTGCTGAACGCGCCTGTGAACGTCGGCAACGTGACGGTCAAGCAGTACACGGAGGGCGTGTTCGGCATGATGCACGACGACATCGCGCGGAACTTCGGCATCACGATCGTGTTCATCGTGATCTTCCGCGTGCTGGCGCTGCTGGCGCTGCGCTTC
>JAADYF010000363.1:0-23775 GCA_023338175.1 Phytopythium delawarense
CGGAAACCGCGCTCGACTCAGATACTGAGTCTGAGTATAGTTCGATTAGCGCTGTGTTCGGGTGACTGTCTCTTGCCACAAAACGTAACACAAATTTGTGATTTCAGGAGCAACCCACTATGCGTGTAGACAGCACACGGCCACTCTTGATCAGCCTCAGTGTGGGTATATCCGAGAGCCTCGGGTTCGGCTTGTTGCCATTCCCAAACTTGCTTCCTCCTGAGGACGGCGAGCGCGATGTGCCTCACGTATCTCGCTGTTGCCATTGCCACGATCACAACCTCATGCATCGGCCAAGCCGCAGCCCAAACGGCCGTGCTGGCACTGCCGTCGACCCACCGAGCGTATATGAAGGCGTGGGGCGGCGACCCGGACAGCTGGGACCTCTTGATCGGCTTTGTGCCGCTCATGCCCAACACGTGCACCGGCGCGGTGGCTTACGTCGCCGCGAGCAAGGGCTGCTGGCCGGCCGGCGAGTACTTTGAAGGCACGTGCTACACCTTCAGCCACGACGAGACCGCGAACGAGACGGCGGACTACTATCACGACAACCAAGACATCTCCTACTCGACAGCCTGCACCTCGGACCTGTCGTCGTACCTCGAGGACCTCTTCGGCGACCAGCCATACCTCCGCATCGACTACTTCAACGACACCGACTGCATGGAGCTGGATGTCGCCAACATCATGGTCGCGGACGGTGCCTGCCACTCGCGCTATGTCACCGTGAACGAGTCCACCACGGAATCGACGGTCGAGTCGCGACTGACCATCATCGACGAGAGCGGCGGGGCCTCGTTCAAGAAGTTCGCGTCCGATGACTGCAGTGGCGACCCGGCTGAGGACTTCGCGTTCAGCGAGAACCAGCTCAAGTCTCACGAGTGCGTCGACAGCGTCGAGGCCCACGTCGCCAGCAGCGGACTGTCCGCTGGTACGATCGCCGGCATCGTGATCGGCGTGGTCGCATTCCTCGCGCTGGTGGCTGGGACCGTGTGGTGGTACCGCCGCAAAATCAAAACCGAAGCAGTCGCCAAGGAATCGGACGAGCTGGCGCAGAAGCTGGACGTGGACAACGCATCGGCGCTTGAAGCGGACACTCTGCCGACCGCTGACAGCAAAGCGAATGCGTACCGAGCCACGTAGAAGTTAGTTGACGCATCCACCACGGCCGAATCGATCGGAGTGGTAGCGACATCGGCCACCACAGCAAGCTGAGACATAGGGTGATCCAACGCGTGCACTGCCGAGCATAACTTGATAAACGACTCTGTTACTTTCCCCCTCGTCTTCACTCACAGCTCCTCGTCACTGAACCACTCCGTGTGCGTGATGGCCCCCGCCAGATGCGGCACCTTTGGTGGAGCGCCAAGCGCGTCGCTGTCCTCCATCATCTCGATATCGTCGCCCGAGCCCAAGGACACTCTCTCTTCGTCCGTCGCGGGCACGCCGAGCGCGCGGAAGGACCCACTGGAGCTGGCGCTCGAGCTGCGGCTGCGTCGGTAGCTGAACGATGGCATGGACGCCAGCGGCGTCGCCTTGACTTGGTGCTTGTCCGCTTCGCCGACCCACTCGACCTTGCTGTCCGCGTTCGTGTCCTCCCGACTGTTCTCCCGCTCTTGGTCGCGCTGCTGCGCCAGGTATTGCACATGCGTCTGGTACCACTGCCGCTTCTCCTCAGTCGAGAGGCCCTGGAAGTCGCGCGGCGTGATGGATAAATACCGCGGCAGCGCCATCCCACCCCTTGGATCGATGCCGGCGTCCGGCGCGGCGAGGGTCGAAGTGAGAGACGCCGGCGGCCGGCGGAAGAGCACGAGCTCGCCGCCGCTGGCGTCCGTCGCGTCGCGGTGGTGCTTGGTCGCGAGCGAGATGTAGTGGCGGTAGATGCGGTCCAGCGGCCGGCGGTCGCTCCGCGGAGGGTCGAAGAAGCGCCGCATGGCGCTGGGCACGCCTCCGTAGACGAGCATCTCGCCCTGGTCGCCGTCCGAGGCCTCGTCGTCCTCGCCGCTGCCGTCGGCGTCGCCGCTCCCGCCGTCGCTCGCCGAGCGCTCACGCCCGTGCTCGTCCAGCTCGACGAACCGCGCGGCGGCGGCGGCCGAGGCGCCTCTCGCGAGCGACAGCCCCTCCATCTGCTCGGCCAGCGTGCGCTGGCGCTTGCGCGACGCCGGGCTGTGGCGCAGCGACGACCGGAACGTCGGCATCCGCAGCGGCGTCGGGTGCGGATGTTGCGTCGGATGCTGCGCCTGCGGCTGGGAAGGCGATGACTGGAAGTAGTTGTACGAGCGCTGGCGCATGGTCTGCGCGTCCAGCGGCTCGATCTCGAAGCCTTCGTCCCGCCGGCGCCGCACGCCGCGCGCCGCGCGGAAGAACGGGCTCGACGCGTCCATCATGGCCGCTGGCAAGCGTGGCGCGGCGTTCCGATAGTGAAACCGAGTGTGAAGGCCACTTTCTGATGCGCAAGAAGGAATCGAGGTTCGTACCGTTATTTTACCAAATACAGCACCCCAATCATATTCGAACCTACCGCGGACGAGTTATACGTACTTTACTGGAATCCGAACTTTGTGAGCAGCAAGTTGCTGGCGCGCATTCCCATTCTCAAGGTTTCCCGGCACGAGGAAGGCGATCGCTCGGTCGGTCAGTCGCTCGCTCGCGGCTGCTTCCCTGTGCGCTCCCACGCTCCGAGCGCGGCCTCCGCTGCGTGAGGGACCTCCGCGACCTTCCGTTGTGTGGATCTGCGCCCGAGCGCCCGCGTGGCGGCGTCGGAAGCGGCGGCGGCAGCCATGGATCTCGCGCAACTCCGCGTGAAGGAGCTGACCGAGCTCTGCAAGCAGCTTGGTGCGGCGGATTATGCTGGCATATGGCGCTGGGAGACTCGCGTGCTGACTGAAACGCGTGCTTCTTGGCGCTCGTGAACCCCCAAGGCGTCAAGACCGGCGGACGCAAGGCGGACATCGTGGCGCGCATCCAGGCGAGCGCCGCGTTCCAGCGCGAGCACGTGGCGCCCGCCGCCAAATACCACCGCGGCCGCAACGCACACCTGAGTGGCAGCAAGCGCAGCGGCACGGACAGCGGCAGCCCGGTCTCGTCGGCCACGAAGAAGCTCAAGGGGCTGCGCGCAGACGACGAGGGCTCGCTCCACGCGCTGTTCGACCGCTTCCGAGGTGGGCGATCATGGACGCCGATCTGGCGGTGGCGGGCGGAGACTAACGGTGGTGCCATGCCGCGCAGACCCGGAGAGCGAGGAAGACGCCATCACCGACGACGGCATCTTGGCGCTCTGCTCGGAGCTCGGTGTGGACCCGCAAGACCCCGTGCTCTTGGTGCTCAGCTTCGTCATGGAGGCCGCGACCATGTGCGTGTTCACGCGCTCCGAGTTCGTGCGCGGCCTGCAGAGGCTGCACTGCCGGTCGCTGCAGGACCTGAAGGACCAGCTGCCATCGCTCCGGCGGAGACTGCAGTCCCGGGAGCAGTTCACAAGTATTTATTCGGTGGGTGGCGCTCTTTCGGCTCGATCGTGGTGATGTGACGACTGACTTGGATGCATTGCATGGGCCCCCCAGTTCACCTTTTCCTTCTCCAAGGACCCGACGCAGAAGAGCTTGGCGCTCGAGATCGCGCAAGGTCTGTGGGCGCTGCTGCTGCCTGGCCACCTGCCGTGGCTCCACCACTGGCTGGAGTTCGTGCGCGTCCACTGCCGAAACTCGGTCTCGAAGGACCTGTGGATGCAGGTGCTCGAGTTCGGCGAGCAGATCGCGCCCGACATGAGCAACTTCGACGAGAACGGCGCGTGGCCCGTGCTGCTGGACGACTTTGCGACGCACATGCAGGAGCTGGTGGCCAAGCAGGGCCTGCCCAAGACGGAAGCGGATGAGGCGGCGCTGGCCGCCAAGGCAGCGATCGACGACGCCGACGACTCGATGATCGTCGACGAGATGTGAGCGCTCACCACTTCATCTCGCACCCACCGGTCTTCTCCCCCTTCCATGTAGTTGCGACTGGACGCGAGCTAGCAGGGTACGTCTTGATGATTTGGTGGTGAGCCAGGAGAAACAAACCCAACAGTTGCCGCGATCGCCATGGGAAAGACATGCCGAGTGCTTTGCGCCAGCGCGTGGACGGATGCGCTTAATACCTTTCGTGTGGTCATGCTGCGTGGATGGACTCACCACTAACGCGTCGTTAGCTGATCGCCCTGAGTGCAATGACGACAGCAATTGCCAGCGATGCGGTCGCTGGAACCGCTTTTCGTAGTGACGATGGTGCTCCTGGGAGACGCAGCCAACCCATTGTAAGTGAGACCTCGCTTGCCATTCCATCGATGCGGAACCCACCTGAGCAGAATGTCGTGTCGGCGAACGCGTGGATGTTCATGGCGAAGTTGTCGCCGCACGCGCACCGCTGGTCCAACCCGCTAACCCCGCCGGACGTGCACGTTGTCTGCGCCTCGTCCAGCACTGCAATGCTCGCCGCCGTCCCCAGCAGCATGTACTGCCTGTAGCTCTGGAAGCAGCAGCCCAGCTTGGAGACGATGTCGTCGCACAAGTTGAACGAGCTCCCGGCTTCTTCCACGAGCTTGCCTAGCAACGTGACTAGAGCGCGCAACGAGCACGTCAAGATGATAAATCGACCGCAAGACCCTAGCAAGGCTTACCGCAGTATTTGCCGTCTTCGTACGTTTGGCACGCGAGTTGGTAGGCGGCGGCCTGCAGTCGCGCGCTCGCGGCTTCGTCTGCATCTCCCTCCGATTCGTCGGCGAAGCAGTCGTTGTCCAAGAGCGTCTTGTACTTGGTGTTGAGCGTCGAGTAGCACGAGTTGGCGCACAAGGCTTTCTGGTCTTCGTCGGAGCGGTAGTTCATGACGCCGGCAGTAACGAGCTCGCTGCAGTCACTCGCAACCAGCGTGTTCCCCTCGACGCCGTTAGTCGCTTGGTCCTCATTCACAAGCAGCGCCGTGATTTCCTCCTGCGTCGAGACGCACACGGTCGAGTGCTGCAACGAGAAACGAAGATCCATCAATGTCGACTTTGGGAAGACGACGCCTCGCGATGAATCGTACATTCGTCGCGTCGACTCCCGATGCCCCTACTTCAGTACAGCATGCAGCCATCGCCACCAGAAGAGCCACTCGAGGAAGCAACATCCAGCGCATTAGGGGCCGCAGAAGTCGCCGCGGAACTCCTGCTGCAGATGCCATGGCCGCGCACGTTCTTCAGTCAAGGGTTGGCTGCGTCGACGCTCGAGAATTCAACTTGGTTGACAGCCAGCAGCACAGCTGTCGACTATAATTAGCGCAGTCGCATGTGCTTCTCCTGGAACGCCTGGCGGCTTGCTGATTGTTCCCACAGCGCGGATGGAGAATGGCATCTCATCGACGATGCGTCCCAACCCGCCACCCTCGTCTTCCTCGCAATGCCCCCACGAGTCTCCAAGAGCGGACACCTCCAGCTTCCGCAACGTTCGCCCGACACCGCCGCCTCGCGCGTCCCCTCGGTTGATCGCAAGTCCAAGCTCAACTGCCTGCGACGACCCGCGACCCATTGACAAGCTACAGCAGCAACTGAGGCGACCGCACCCTCGCAATGCGTTCCGGTCCCCGCGACTGCAGAGCGAAATCGCTCAGCTCGAGCAGCGGTTGAGCAGCAGCGCGAGTGAAATGACTCCGGGAGACGCGCTTCTCCATCTTCGCTGCATCCTCCCGTCCCTGTCGACTCTGCCGGACTCGGACGCGCATCGAGTGCTGGACGGTCTTGAGGCTGCGTGCTGGAAATGCGCGGGCAAAATTTTGACCTCCTCGAGTCGTCGGCAGGAAGGAGGCAGAGCCGACCTGCTCGTCCAAGCTGGTCGAGTTCTCTACTCGCAGCTTCTTCGAGGCACCGAGGCGACGATTCGAGAGCGGCTTTCCGTGCGCAGCGACCTGCTCGCCCAGCTCCATGCCGCTGCTGCACGCACTCGCGAGCTGCCCCGCGCCATTTCGAATCGCGAGCAAGAAATAGAAGTGGCGACGGCCGCGTTCGTCGCTCGAACGGCCCGTGCACTTCACTGCCCGGAAGGTGTTGACAGCGATGCCTCAACGGCGGTATCACCCGTCAAGCTGTCGTCGCCGTCGCCGCTTGGCTCTGCATTGGGCATTGAGGTGCACGAACGACTTGTTGAGCTGCGCCGTCGACGGGAACTGCGAGCGTGGGCGTGCGGCGAGTTGCGCAGTACTCTGAACGACCTCACAACAACCTCGAGTGACATGAAGAAGCAGATCGCGGTCGTCGTAAGTGACGTCAGGCTGTCAGAGGCCGCGACCAAGCAGAAGGCGGCGCAGATCGAGCACCTGAACGCGCTCCTGGCCGCGCAATCAAGCCAAATCGTCGCGTCCGTCGGTGTCCAGAGTGCTGACATGAGCGGGAATGTCACGACAGGCCCTTCGTCGCCGCCTCGTTCGTCTTCCCCCAGACGACGAACGAGTGTCTCGTTCTCTCCAACATCCGCAGGCATCCCGTCTCCTCCTCGACTTGTCGTTCCGACAGTGCCTTCAACGCCATCGGAGAGACTGATCTTTGCGCAGGAGAGACGCGTGCAGTTGTTGCAGGACATCGACGCCAAACGCGCGGCGGTGCGGTCCCGAACGGAACAGGTGTTTGACGTCCGCCGAGTAACACGCGAGCTGGAGAGCGAGACGAGCTCGGAACGTGCAGCAATCGAAGAGCTGACTGCGCAGATCTCACACATGGAGCGCGCGTACACGCCGCGTCCTGACTGGCACGAGTTGCAGTCGACGACTGTGGTCACCACTGCCGTCGACCGCGCGGGGCGTCGCGCCAAGCTCCGTCGAGGCAAGCGCAACTCCGCCAGCTCTCCCGTGTCGACTAGAGGCAGCATCGCGAACAGCACAGACGGCGGAGGCGAGGAGGATGACTTGAGTGAGCGACGGCTGCAAGAGATCTTGGCGAGTCACTGGAGCACCGTGGACAAAGTCGGCGCTATGGCTGCAGAGCTCGCGACGATCCGCACGCGGCATCACAGCGGCGATGCCATCTCGGTGGAGCAGGCGAAGCTCGACCAACTCCAGCGTGAGATTGCCAAGACGCTGCTGCAGCTTGAAGGTGCCCGCGCGCGTGCCGCTGCGACGTGATCGTGATCTAATGAAGCGGAAGCGAGCGAGTCATGCCGGTGAGAGGTGTCAATGAGGCAGCGTATAATGATGGGAGGGTTACCTGACGGAGTGGACTATTGTACGGACACACAGGAAGACGACAGCGTGAGCACTTTAGACGCCGTGGAGATCAATCTCACGGCGATGACGACGGCGTCAGTGAGTCGTACAGCCACGAGTCCAGCGGAATCTCGTCCAGCGAAAAGAGGTCGGCGTCTGTGGCGAGAAGCGCGATGTCTGCGAGGGCAGCGTCGCCTTCCAAGTCGAGATTGCTGGTTGGCGCCTCAAAGTCGTCCGCTTCCGCGGTGGATGTGCAGTTGCTGACGGCGATGTTCAGCGTCCGCGATTCTGGCGCATCTGAACTGGCTGTGGGGGAGGAGACCCTGTTGCGCGGCTCGCTGAGGTCGAATCGGAGGACCGGCAGCTTGTACTGCACAAAATTCCCACCAACGAATGCGTCAGCGGACTTAGGGAGCGGCTGAGCGTCGGGGATGGCATCCTCTGCAAACGGCTGGGACGACGCGTAGAGGCCGTTGATCCTCGCTTGGCAGTCTCCAAGCGGAGCGAACGTGCACTCCTGCTCCACAGCCTCTTGCTTGAAACAGCTCGTCTTGTGTGCACTCGCAGCCGCGACACTCTCGCCGTCGCTCGAGGCATCTGAGGATGACGACGACGACGGAGCGCTGCTGAGCGACGTCTTGGTGGACTTGACGAGCGCGTCCAGCATCTGTCCAAGCGTGCGCTTTGTGACGGTCTCGCCCAGCTTCCGCCGCGCGAGGTGCATGTCCCTGGCCCGGCGTGCGCGGAAGGCGGTGCGCTTCCCCTCTGCGGCGAGCTCCTGGCGGAACTGACTGACGCTCGTGGGCTGCGGTCGCCGCTTGGAGTCGATGATGAACTGGTTGCGTGCAACGCGCGGAGTAGGCACGAGCACAATGACCTTGGAGTACCAGTCCTCGAAGGTCATGTCGTCGGTCTGCGTGGAGCGTCGCGTGATCTCGTCCTTGGCCCAGGCTTTGAGGAAGTCGGCGCGAAGGCGGGCGACGTGGTCGCACGTGGCGTCGTACTCGGCCTGCGTCATGCGCTCGATGCGCGCCGCGTCGCGGGTGTACTTGATCTTGCCCTCGAACTTCTCGCCGTGCGACTGCTTCTTGGAGATGCGCATGGGGCAGCAGTTGAGCATCTTGGCCAGCCAGCCGCGCATGGACACCTTGATGGGCATGGCGTCCAGCACACCGGCGTGGAAGAGCTCGACGAGCCGGCGCAGGTACGCGTCCTCCTCGGGGTGCCACTTGCCGAAGCGCACGGGGATCTTGCGCTCGCGCGCGCTCTGCAAGAAGGTCACCACTTTGTCAGTACGGTGCGCGAGCCCGAGTTGCTCCTTCTCCCGAGGCGAGAGGCCGCCACAGACCTCGGCCAGCGCGCCGGCCGCGGCTTCCGGCTTGCGCGGCGTCGTCAGCCCATCCTCCCCGCCGACTTGAGCCTTGTACGGGTGGTGGCGGTGGTCGTGGGCGCGGAGGAACCGTGTCTGGTAATGCGGCAGCGGCGTCTCGATCGTCAGCGCGGCGTCTTGCCCGTCCCACCGTCGGATGCTCGCCGTGGGCCTCGAGATCACGGGCGAGGCGCCGCTCGCCGACTTGCACTCGGACAGCATCTCTGTCGCGGTCGAGCGCGAACAAGGAGACGTGCACACACCGGATTGGAGAGGGGAGTGGGCGGCTTGTGCTCGAGGCGGCGAGTTGCGGAGTGGCAGATCAGCAGGCTGCTCGCCGTGGAGGCGGCAGAAGCAGAGGACGGCCGCTGAGGAAACCCGCGGTTAGCAAACGCAGCCGCCTCGTTTAACAACTCGCGTCCATCTGGTGGTTGCGCGAGCGTCTTGTGTGTGGCGGCGGCGAGAAGTCGACGACGTCCGGAGCGCCATTAAGTTGCTCTTTTGCTAACCCCCCTGCGACAAGCTTCGAGTTGACGCATGAGGGGTCTCGACACGGCACAAAAGCGACTGTGGGGACGGCCAGTTTCTGCTTGGGGGTGGCGCGTCAGAGGAAACGTCGATCTTGCGCGCGAGCGGACAGGAAACTTCAACGTGGGCGGGAACAGATGGCGCGCGGCCAATGAAACGGCCGCGTTTGCGATCTTTTCCGCGGCGCAGAGACAGGACGTCAGGGTGGCGGAACAACTGGATCCATCCATCTTGACGAAATATTACGGGGCGAACTTCAGCTTGAGCCGATGTCCGTATGTTTCTGTGGCGGTCGCTGCATGACGGATGGACAGGAGGGGTGTTTACTACCACCGAAACGGCTCTCGTCGGTTCCCTCCCGGAGGTACCGGCTTGCGTGGCAGTCTCTTGACGCCGGAATCACAGAGAGCCTCTCTCGCTCTCCCTCCAGAAATCCAACGCCACCCTCGTCGTGAAGGAATCAACTGCGCATTGTCGACACTACTTTCGGACCATGTCGTTTTCCCCTGTGAGTTCATCTGGAAGCAGGTTGGTCTGCTGGTGACGCACTTGGCGACGCTTGCGCGTGGCGCGACGAAGTTGCGCCTCGTGACGCGGCGGCATGCACGCATTCACACCACGTTTGTACTTTCAAGTGAACGACACCATATGTACAGGTGGAACTCTCCTGCAGTTGTAGGATCTCCTCGAAATCCAGGTCACGGGTCACTCCAAGATCGAGGTCATGATAGCAGTGGTGGTGACCAGTTGTTAGCCCATATGAATGGACTCGATATCGCCGAGCCCAGTCCATAGGATGATACCAGTTGCACTTCGCGGCTCGTTGGACCCAGTGCCCAGCACCGCGTGTACGATGCAGTGGATGCGCAGCGAGGAAGCTGTCGCCGTGCCGCTGCCGCAGGGGCTGGATCACGTGCCCTTGCGCACCGAGTCGCGATTCAGTTGCGCCGCCGTCGCCAATGTGCTCTCGTTGAGACCTGATGAGAACCGAGATCACCTCTGATGCTCTCGTCGTCCCACATCAAATCATGGAGCGCTCTACTTTGCTTGTCACATGGAAGTGTGGAGCGAGCTACACTGAGAGTGATGGTAATATGTTGATGTGTTAGATGTTATACTACATCATAAATTACAATATGTACATATAATTCAATAGTGTAATTTGATTTAAGTGAGTCAATCTAATATTCCAACATTGGATTGGCTGCCATTTGAAAATATTATAACTTGCTAGTTGTTTTCTATAATATAGCATTTTTTTAGAACTTCATGTATCACCCAAAATAGTGGTTAGTACACTAAAATAGTACACTTTGGGCGTGGGCTTCCATCTCGCAGCATATACTATGTTGATACGTTACATCTATCTTGCTGTGTGTATGGTGAGCCGAAAACGCACCTTGAACCCGACCGCATTGACAAAGAAGCCGACGCCTGCCGCGATGGCTCCGACGCGCGTGACGCTCACGCCGGTGCAGGCGCGCGAGCTGTTCGAGCGGCAGGCGCTACTGCCGGTCCGGGACGCGCTGGGCGTCATCCACGAGGCGCAGCGCGCCATGCACGAGGAACCCAACGTGGCGCTCGTGCGCTGCCCGGTCGGCGCCAGTGGCGACACTGCCGCTGCCGCCTTTGGTGCGCATGCATCGCGCCTGGAAGGCGTCGTGACTGTCTGACGCTTGCTGTTGGCGCGGGTGCAGTTATCGGAGACATCCACGGCCAGTTCTTCGACCTGATGCGGTTGATGGACGACCTGGGTATCGGCTCTGGCGCCGAACTCGGAGGTGCGGACTCATGCCGGACGATCTGCTTGGCTTGGCCCCGCATTGCTGATGCGAGGCCCGTGTGAACGCGGACAGAGCGAGACGTGCAGCTTGTGTTCCTCGGTGACTACGTCGGTGCGGCTGCCTGCGAGTTTTGCCGCACATGCGACTCCCAAGTCTCGGTCGCTAACCGCTCGTCTTGGACAGACCGCGGCGCCTTCTCGTGCGAAGTGATGCTGTACTTGCTGTTGCTCAAGGCGTGGGTGCGGTTAGCATTCGTTGCTTCCTCGAGCACCAGGGCTGTGCTCCTCCTTGACGGCTGACGCGCTCCTCCTTCTCGCAGTTCCCGACCAAGGTGTGGCTGCTGCGTGGGAACCACGAGTGCGAGTCCATCTCGTCCTTCTACGGCTTCCGCAACGAATGTACGCGGCCTACCAACGCCGCTGGCCAGGCTAAAGCTGCGAGACAAGCACTGACACCGTTCACGGATGCCTGCAGGCCGCGTCAAGTACGGCATCTCGGCGTACTACCACTTCCTCTCATGCTTCCAGGCTATGCCCGTGGCCGCGCTCCTGCACACGTCCCGCGGCCGGATCTTCTGCGTGCACGGCGGCATCTCGCCCGAGATCCGCGACGTGGCGTCCATCGACGCGCTCGACCGGAAGCGCGAGGTGCCGACTGCCGGTCCGCTGTGTGACCTGCTCTGGTCCGACCCCGCGACGGCCCCAACCCATGACACAAGCGATCAACAACGCGGGGAAGACACGACCAACAGACAGTCGTGGCGCGCGAATCTGGAGCGAGGGTGCTCGTTCTACTTCACCGCTCACGCGCTGTTCGAGTTCCTCGCTCGCAACGAGCTACTGGCAGTTGTCCGAGCGCACGAGTTCGAGGAGGAAGGCTTCATGTTCCACTTTGACGGCCCGGAGTGCCGTGGACTGGACCATCGAGCGTGCCACGACTTGCCTCCGCTCCTGACGGTCTTCTCGGCGCCAAACTACTGCGATACGCACGGCAACAAGGTGCGCGACCTCGAGCCAACCCCCTTATCAATGCTGTGCGCGCGTTAACGCGTGTCGTGAACCACTCAGGGTGCCTACCTGGTCGTTCGAGACGAGCCGTTCAGCTGGGAAATGAAGCAGCTCGAGGCTGCAGCGCACCCGGCGCCGCCGATCGCGAGCGTCGAGCGCAGCGCCGACATGTGGCGGCAGTTCCACCAGACGCTGCCGTTCCTGCCCGCGAGCAAAGAGTTCTTTGACGAGGTCGTGCGCCTCGCAGACAAGCAGCAGTATCCGTTCGGGGACGAAGGAGACAGGAAGCCAAGATTTCTTCGTGCGCACTTCGCTGATCCTGACCCGGCACTTGTCCGCTCAGAGTCACCGCCGCCAGGTATCGCATCGCTGCGTGTGGTCGCTGTGGTTTGATAATCGCTTACTAGATTGAATGGCAATGGAGAGCAGGAGCTGCAGACTCGCAGGTCGAGCGCAAGCGACGGCTTACGAGCGAAATGCATCCGCAGGCGCTTCGCCGCGTGCTGGATGATGAGGTGCACAAGTGGATGCAGAGCGAGGAAGGCAGCATCCAAGTCTTCCCTCCTAGTGCACAGCCGGTCCTCGAGAGCGATGCTGAAGGTGTTCGAGCTGCAACTGGCGCGGTTGACGACCGATCTAGCGTACGTCTTCCACTGGTGTCCTCGCTGTCTCGGGATATCGTGTTCGCTAAGCTTTCTTGTCATCATGCAGACTCTCACGCAGCAGGAGCTCGACATGGTTAAGCTCATGTTCTCACTCATGGACACGGATGGCCGGCTCACGCTCAGCACGGACAAGCTCTCGCGGTTCGTGCTCAACATCCTGGGTGCGTCTCTGAGTCGTGGACTTGACTCTTGTTGGCCCAAGTGCATTAACGAAGAACTTGGATGGCAGGAGAAAAGATCAGCGAGCAGGTGGCCGACAACTACCTGCGCGCGCTCGACTTTGACGGCAACGGCGTCGTGGACTTCTCCGACGTGCTTTCATGGGTGGCCACCATGAAGATCAACTACTCCCTCGCTTTTGCGCGCGACAGCGAGGCGTATCTGGTTGTGCAAGCGGCCAGAACGCTTGCGCGACTCGCCTGTCGATGGCTGCACCATCGATTGACGTCGCTCAAGGGTGCGCGCACGACATGTCTGTGGCTGACACTTGCGTGCCTGCTGCGCGACCTGTATACATCTAAGCGCCACCGCCTCAAGTCGTCGCCAGTGCTGCACTTCCTGAGCTCGCTCACCGCGATGCTGTACGCGCTCTCGCTCCTCCGCGGCGCCCATGGACCCGAGAGCCCGCCACGCCGCGCTCTAGCCGCTCTCCAGAGATGTCGAGCTCGATCTCCGCTGGCGTAGCGTCGATGGGAACCTCTGGTATGTATTCACACACGGTTAACACTGATTTATCCGTCGTCTCCCTCCTCGTCTCCTTCTTCCAGGTCGAGTAGTTCCACGAGCTCCTCCTCCTTGTCAATGTCTCGCACGCCGCTGCAGTCGACCGAGATGTCGAGCTTGCACATCACTTCGCCCAGGTACGCGAGCGTCACACGCGGGTCGCTTGCCTTGTGCTGCTCGTCGTGCTGTTTCCGCTCATGCAGGCAGTGGCGGCACAGCGCCGGGTTGACAGGGTCGCGCTGGAAGCCGGGGCACATGGTGCCGAGCGTGCACACGCAGCACTTTGGGAAGCGCGGGTTCAAGTACGCGACGATGTGTGCGGCCTTGTCGCGGCGTATGCGTGCCAGCAGCTCGCGCCGCTCTTCCTTGACGTGTTTGGACTGCCTCTGCAGGCTCTCGACCTGCACTTGCTGCTGCTCTTGCGCCTTCTCGATGGCCTCCCGACTCGGTCCAATGTATGGCTTGGTCGCGATCAGCGTGAACTCGCGGCCGCACGCGACTGCATCAACAGGTGGGTGAGTGCATTGAGTCGCGCGGTGGTGGTCAGAGCAGACGCGTACTGGAGCAGGGCCGCCCGACGAAGCTGTCCATGCTCTCGACCCTCGCAGGCACGGCGCAGAAGAGCTCCTCCAGGCCCGCGAGCTCCTCTGGGCGTCCCAGACACCCGTTGATGTTGCTGCCCCACGTGAAGACCTGAAGGAGACAGAGGTGAGGAAGACGTCGGTCTCGCAATGGCAGTGGGTAGCAGCGACGCACCTCGTCGTCGACGGAGAGCGCAGCGTTGTGATACATGCCGGCACAAACCTTCTTGATCAGCGCGTGGGTCACCAGGAAGTCGCTCACGAGTCCAGGTGCTGGCGAGATCTGCGTGCCGCCCTGTGCCAGCTACCGACAACACTGAACGGTTGATGCGCGCTCCTGGCTCCAAGGTTCATCATGGGTCGACGTCATTCCAAGCCTACCTGTCCGACGCGTCCGCTCCCCCAAGTGTAGACGACGCCGCCCTTAAGCAGCGGGGGCACCAAGACAACGGCCACCGTGTGCCAGCACGCGCACGACAGGTCCAGGATGACGTCGTCGTGCAGTGCCTCCACGAGCTTGGGCGTCACGTACGACGTAGAGTCGCCATGGCCGAGCCTCCTGCCACCGCCACTCCAATCAGCCACTGCAGCACTCCTGCCCAACCAACAGCTCGCGACGCACCCTCCGTCGCCGCTGCCCCACGTGTAAGCTTGTCCGTTGGTTGTCACAAGCCCTGCGTGCATCGCTCCGCACGAGATCTGGGCACGGCAAGCACTCGTGTCAGCTCGAAGGGATCGACAACCAACCTCATGGACTCCATTCAGGCCTTCGCTACCTGTGTGACGTGCAGCTTGGCAAGGCTGCGCGCGAGCGCAGAGCTCTCGCCGGAGCGGAACGTGGCGCCGAAGGCGAGCGTCTCACCCTCGCTAGTGACCGCGAACGTATGGTTGGTGCCGGCGGCGACGGCCGCGACCACTTTATCGAGCTGCGGGATCGTGCGCTCCCACAGCAGCGGCTCGAGCCGGTCGCGGCCGTAACGAGAGCGCGCCTTCTTGGACTGGGCCTGGGACAGCGCGTGCTGCGGCTCATCGCCGAGCTGGCAGTGCTCGTTGCGGCCCCACGTGAAGACGTCCCCGTCCTTGGTCTTGGCGCAGCAGTGCGCGCGGCCAACCGCGATGAAGTTGACGCCTTCGCCGCACAAGGCCGAGAGTTTGACCGGGTGGACGATATCCTCCTCGCCTCCCTCCTCTTCGTCCTCGTCACCCTCGTCGTCGTCGTCTTCGTCAGGATCGTTGCCTCGCTGTCTGTTCACACCGGCCGGCGAGTTCTCCGGGATGACGTCTTCCTCCTCCTCTTCGTCGCTCGAGTCGAACAGCCCGTTGTCATGATAGGTGCTCTTGACGAGCGCCGCGACCGACGCGTCGGGAGACAGACCGGTTGGACCCGAGCGCTTGCCCCACACGTAGACGTCTCCGGTGCGGCTGACGGCGAAGGCCACGTCCGAGTCGAAGCCCTGGAGCACGAGCCACCACGAGTCAGCGACGATCGAGACAAAATGGTGCTTCATAGACGCTCACGGCGTAGACTTGAGCGATGCTACGACCCCGCAGCCGCTTGATGAGCCTTGGCGTGTCGCTCGACTCGAGGTCTCCGTGGCCGAGCTGCCCTGCGAACCCCGAGCCGAAGGACCAGACACCACCCAACATGTCGAGCTGCCGCTGGTACTCCTCTTCTTCCTGCTGCCGCCGGCGGAACTCTGCATCGATGTCCCACATCGTTAGAGTATGTCAGAGTCGGTGGAGCAGTCAAGCAGACTGATGACTTGCCAGCACTCTTTTGCTCCGACAGCGACGCTGTGAGGCGCTGGACCTGCGAGCGTCACACAGCGAGTGAGATCTACCAGGTCATGGTCGCGACTGGAGGCTGGACGCACCAGAGTCCGCTTGCCGCCCTTGCGCGGGAGACCTCTGGCGATGCACGAGGCGCGCAGCATCTTGGTCTTCATGAGCGTCAGGCAGCGAAAGTCGAGCTGCAACAGCACCGAGTGAGGAATACGCTTCTCACGCTCACAGACAGCAGCTCGACTCCGCTGCACGTACTCGCTCCCATGCGTCGTTGGTGAGCAGGTCCTGCGTCTCGGAGACCGGCAGGAAGAGCAGCTTGCGCCAATTGACGGCGTCGCGGCCCGTGGGCACGCGGATGTCGCGCTTCTTGCGTCCCAGCAGCCCCATCAGCGCTCCAAGCCGTCAGCAATGTGAGCGGTCGCGGGCGAGGCGAGGCGATGGCGATGGCGATGGCGATCACTGTCGACGCTATTTCGAGGCGACGATGTCTCTCGACGACGTCGCTTCACCGCCCAGCAAGACACCTCAACGAGTCCACACACAACGCGCCGACTAATGCGGCAGCTTGTTCCGAGGAGCATTACAGTCTGCTCGCTATATCACCTGGTCCGCTCGGCACTTCTTGTGGTCTCCTCTGGACTGGTGGCAATCGTCGACGAGTCCAGAATCTTGTTGGAGTTCCTCACGCGCCGCAGCACGTGCACCGGGTTATCGGCGCCGAAGTTCTCCTCCCAACTGCAGCAGGCGATGCACGAGGGTCAGTGAGTGCAATGTCCATCACTGACGAAGCCATGGGAGATACGCACCACTTCAAGGCGATCCACGGCAGCATGCAGGCGGCCACCGCCAGGTTGGATCCTAACCAGTAGCGCGGGATAGCGAGGAGCGATCGCGCGACGCCGTAGATGGGGCCCTCAATCCGGTCGATCACGTGACAGCATACGGTCGAGACGCCCAAAGACGCGAAGTAAGTGACCGCCACGAGTCGCGACCAGCTCCACGTCTCGAGGAAGATCTGCGCGTGCGCAATCGAGACCACATAGAAGAAGGATGTGACGCTCGCCATCCACATGTCGCCGGCGAGCCCGTTGCGAGCCGCGGCGCCGCTGTTCTGGAACAGATGGATGGGCAACGCAGTCAGCACGACGGCGTGGGCCGTGCCTAGCGCAATCGACTTGGTCAGGGTGCTCCGCGAGAGGTACTGGTCCAGCGCGCCGGCGCGGTAGAGCTCCGGGAAGCGGGCGGCGACCGCGTCAGGCACGTCGACCTCCATGATGGCGCGCACGAGCACCGGCCAGGCTGTGAAGAGCACGTTGTACGCCGTGATGTACAGGTCCGAGTAGAACGTCTGCAGCAGCAAGCGCGTTCATGTCAATAAGCGAGCGACTCTACCGCTACCGTGAATACGGACATACCTGGCCAGAGTAGAGACTGGCGCTGCTGTAGATGAACTGCGGCATGGTGAACAACACGTTCTTGTAGAAGAAGTAGTTGATGCACTGCGACGTCCGCAGGTACGACAGACGGCCTAGCAGACGACGGACAGACATGACGGCGCGTAGAGGTTAGCAACACAGGCCCACACTGATGCCTCCAACTTGATAACGTACCATGGTGGAGCAGCAGGCGTCCGAGGTGGCTGAACTGCTGGACGGCGAAGTCAGCGCTCCGCACGGCCTGCATCCCTTCCTGACCAGTGATCCCGACGCCCACGTGGGCCGCGCGGATCATGCTCACATCGTTCGCTCCGTCTCCACTGTCAGCATGACGCATTCGCGTTCGTCAGTCACTGATGGAGCGCTTTTGCTGTCACGGTTGACACATACACGGCGAGGGTGACGCAGGGCACGCCGGCCTTGACGAGCTCGACGACCATGGCCTTCTGTAGCGGCGACGAGCGGCAGACCAGCACGGTCGCGGACCGCAACGCCAGCTCGAGGAAGTGCGCTCGATTGCCAGGAAGCAGCGCCAACGTGAGCGCCGGTCCGTCGATGACCACCGCCTGGTTGTCCTGCAGTATTTCAGTCGAGATCGCGTCAAAGCGTGCCAACTAGAGCAGAGAAGAACAATTGAGAGATGAACCTGGGACTCGGCAAGTGCCTTCTCGATGGTCTTGGCCATCAGCTCGCGCGTCGGTGCCGACAGAATGACCTCCTTCATGTCGGGCGTCACGACGTGGCACAGCTTGCCCATTTCGAGCGCCGTCTCGAGCTTGTCGCCAGTCAGTACCCAGATCTGAAGGCCCAATGCGTCGGCGTTAGATCCTCGCCACAAACTCTTTAGAAGACACCTCGGCTGACCTTGATGCCGGCCTTGTGGAACAGGGAAATGGTCTCTGGAACGCCTTCCTGCAGTTTGTCCTCGACCGCTGCAGCGCAACCAGAGCAACCACCGCCATGACCGTCAGAGATTGCACAATACTCCTGAGGCTTTGGTTCAGACCCACCACTAGCTCCCAGCAGAGTAAGTCGCTGCTCGAGCTCATCGACCAGCACCTCGGTGCGCTCCTCCTTGCCGATCATGTCGAGCTCCGCTTCGTGGAACCGCGCCTGCCAGTTGTCAAAGTACCGCTCGTCCTGCTCACGCCACACATGAAAGCTTAGATGTCATATCTCGCACAGTATTGCTCACCGCATGCCCGTACCAGCTCTCGCTCCGCGAAAAGCAGCGTGCGGAACCCCTCGGCCGCGAACTGGTCGACGTGCGCCATGGTCTCGGCCTTGGGCGACGTGAAAGCCTCGCACCGCTCGATGATGACCGAGTCGGCGCCCTTGCACACGAGGCGCACGCGACCTCCCTCGTCGCGCAGCACCACCGACATGCGCTTGCGGTCGCTCGAGAAGTGCACGACACGCAGCACCTCGAAGGTCAATGTGTAGGTCGTTGTCTTGAGGTGCGCGCCACCACGCTCGCGCGACTCCTCCGTCACCGTCACGAGCAACTGCGAGCCCACGCGCGAGAGCAGCCTGACGCCCATGGCCTCGGCGCCTTTGACCAGCGCGACTTCGTCCGGCGAGTCGGCGTTGTACTTGATCTCACCAGCAGCGCTAACCCCGGCGGCGCTTACCAAGGACGCGTCAAGGCCCGAGAAGCTGTCACTGGTGCACGTGTCCGCGCGCTCACACACGACCGTGTGGCACAGCGCCATGGCGAGCGCCAGGCGGCTCTCTCGAGCCTCCAGGTTGCGCAGGATCCCTCGGAACACACACACGCTGCGCAGCTCCGCCGTTCCGGCGGTGATCGGCGAGCCCGAGTTGAAGCTGCCTGTAGAGTTGTGTGACATCACGTTCGGTGGCGACTGGTTTTCCCTGAGCGACACGCGTGAGCCGACCGACGCGAGCGCCAGCGCAGTGTTGGCTTCGTCTTGCTGCCGCTGCTTACTCCTCAACGCCCCGCCGCTGCTCAGTCGCGCGTTGTACGCCTGCATGTTGGACACCGAGGCGGTGGCGGACGCCTGCGAGACGCCGTACATGCTGCCGCCGACGCTGCACTTGCGGAAGGCCATTTGGTTCTGCGTGAGCGTGCCCGTCTTGTCGGTGAAGATGAACTTGACCTGCCCGAGCTCGTCCGTGAGTGACGACGTGTTGGCGATGGCTCCCGCGCCGGTCCGCGAGTCCCGCATCTGCGCGTCCCACGAGATGAAGCGAGCGTGCACCGTCTTGGCGATCTCGACCGTGATGACGAGCGAGATGGGGATCAGCGTGTTCATGAGCACGACGAACGTGAGGAAAACGAGCAGCGTCGTCACGGCGCGCGAGTGAGCCGTCGAGCCGCTCAGCCCGATGTGCGTTATGTTGTCGGGCACCACCGACGTCTGCACCACGCTGCCGACCGCTGCGGCGGCACACAGCAGCATCTGCAGCGCAAACACGGCCACGACCGTGCGGCTCGTGAGCGTGTCGACGCGGCTCAGCTTGTGCCGTGACGGCCGCGCGTTCTTCATCACCTTGGTCTCGTGGCCAGTGTACACAACCAGCGCGAGTGCGCCGCGTGTGTTCATGAGCGTCGACCCTCGCGGCAGGAACTGCTTCTCCGACAGCGAGTGCATGCGGCCCTCGAGCGTCAGGTTGCCCGCGAACCGGTACAAGTCCTGGTCCGGCTCCTCGCACTGCACCAGGAACCGTGGCGGCCGCGCGTTCTCCGCTGCGTCCTGCTCGCCAGTTAGCCGAGCTGCCAGCAGTCGCTGTGTCACGCACAGCGCCTCACGCGCCTTGAGGTTCGCCTCGCCGTCCAGGTTGCTCGTGTCCAGGAAGCATGAGCCTGCGGGCACGTGGACACACGGTTAGGATGGAGTTCAAGGCAGTCAAGAAGGTCGACAGACGGCGGGTGCGCTACCGTCTTCTTCGCTGCTCGAGAGCAGGATGCCGTCCGCCGGGATGGCCTCCTTGTCCGACACGCGCACGATGTCGCCCACCTGAAACAACAGTCGGCGGGTGTGTCTCCTGGTTAGCAGCAGCACGAAGCGTGGAGACAGAGGCAGAGACAACGAACCACCCACCTGTACGTTGGCGCACTCGACCGTCGTGGGCTCGAAGTCGCGCAGGATGTGGACCGGCCGCGCGTTCATGCCCTTGTCCGACGCGCGGCGTCGCTGTGGTTCATCACGACAAGCAGCAGTGGAGTGAGCGACGGTCGGGTGAGGCATGGGACACAACGCAACGCGGCGCTCACGCTGTCCTCGACGGCCTCTCTCAGCAAACTGACGGCGATGACGAAGACGAGCGGCGCGATGGCAGTCACGGGCGTGAGCGGCGAGATGAGCGGGATCGACTGCAGGACTGCGATGACCAGGAAGTACAGGTTGGCCGCCTGCGAGACGAACACACGCTGAGCAACCCTCCCCGAGTCGACGACGCAGTCACAACACGCACAGACGCACCCGGCGGAACTCCTGCAGCAGGCAGAGCGGCAGGAAGCTCAGGTACGAGTATTTGGACGTGCGGATGGCGTTGCTGACGAAGGCCGGCCGCTTGCGCGCCAGCACCGCGAGCCCCTTCTGCGTGCCCGTGGTCGGCGATGTCGTGAACGACTGCGTCCCTGACGGCGCAAACGGGTCGACGATGCGGTAGCTGCGATTCACGACGCTGCCGTGGCGCTCCATCTTGGCCCCGCTGGCGCTCGCAGCTCGCAGCTTCGGACTCGTCGCGGCCTTGGTGAGCGACGACACCGCCGCGGGCACTGCCGCCGCATGGCCCGAGTCGCTGCTGACGCCCCCGGCCGCGCTGCCGACGGGCTGGATGGCGATGGTGCGCCGCCGCTGCTGGGCGATGGCGCGAGCCACCTTGCCGCCCGGCTGCGGTGCCGCCAGGGGCACCGTCAGCTGGCGCTGCACCCCAATGCGCGGCGTGGTGGCGACAGTGGCGAGCGAGTTCGAAGCAGCACGAGGTGGCGGAGAACAAGAGGCTGGAGGGCTCGCCAGACGGGTTCGTGCTCTAGCGCCTCGAGTCTAGACCGCAGCTTCGACTGGAGGGTGCGGCGGCGTCATCCACTGGCGGGAGAAACGGGCAGCAGCTTTGGCGGCCTCGTTCGCGGACTGTCTACTGGCCGGGTGACGTCTCCGCGCTCACGACCGGCGAAGGCTCGAGCGCGGGTATTTATATGGTCCCTCCTTGTAGCGTGGTGCTCACGTCTCTCGAGCGGTTTCCGGCAGTGGAGAGCGAGCGAAGGCGGCCAGGAATAGCCGCGCAACCGCAGCTTGGCGCGAGGGAGGTGCGTGGCTGCTGCGTTTGTGGAGCGAATCACAGGCTACAACCGAATTGGACCGCCGCTTTGGCGCGTCTTGTGCGCTGGGAATAGCATGGCACGGCACGGGAGAGCATCGGATGACGGCATGGCAGGGGTTATAAGCACTGTGTTGTCTCCTCTGTGCGTGCGTGTCCAGGCGGACGCGTTGACGCCTCGAGGCTCCGCTCAGCCCCTGGCGATGAGGTAGATGACGGCGATGGCGGCGGCCAGCGCGGCGGCCGTGGCCAGGCGCGCGGCCCACTCGCGCGCGAGCCGCCGCGCCTCGACGCGCGGGTCGTTGGAGGTGACGATAAGCCAGTGCCGCGCGCGCTTGTCGTCGTGCTCGAAGCGCACGAGGTCGAAGCCGTCGCGCGCGTCGACGGCGAACGACCCGTCCGAGACGGCGACCGAGTAGCCGCGCGGGTACTGCAGGTGGGGCACGAACACCTCGCTGCAGGCGACTGCGCAGCCGCCATGGCCGTCGCGCTTGATGGCGTCCGAGTCGAAGTGCAGCTCGTAGCGCACGCGGTCAAGCAGGAAGCGCGAGCGCGACGGGATGCCCGCGACGCAGACGGCGTGCGGCCGCACGAAGGCCCGCGGCGCGCGCGCGCAGGCGTCCAGCTTGCGCAGCTGCGCGTCGGGCGTGGCGAGGATGCCCGTGAGGCTGCTGCTGCTGCTGCTGCGACTGCTGCGGTTGCTGCTACTGCTTCGGTCGTCGCTGGCGGCGGCCGTGTCGGCGCTGACGAGGCTCAGGTCCTCGCGGTTCCACAGGTCGCCGAAGGCGTGGCAGTTATCAGCCGAGTAGCACCAGAGCGTGTAGGAGAGCAGGTTGTCCTCGAGGCTCGAGATGGTGTTGTCCAGCGCGTCCTCCTGCGCGCGGTAGTCGCCCGAGCGGAAGGCGCGCGCGCCGTTGAGGTTGAACGGGATGCCCGTCTCGCCGATGAGTGTGGGCGCGCCGCGCATCTGCCGGTGGCCGTAGTCGGCGATGTCGCGCAGCTGGCGCGCGTGCATGCGCCGCACGGCGCCGCGGCCGAAGGCGGGCATGCGCGAGCGCGGGTCCACGGTGAACCAGGGCGTCCAACGCTGCAGGAAGAGCGTGACGCCGTCGTACCAGTGGGTCGCGTTAGCCGCGTTGGGCAGCGCGCGCGGGTCGATGTCCGGGAACGCGTCCCTGCTGAACTCGAGCGGCGGCAGCTCGAGGAAGAAGACGGCGGCCGGCAGCACCTGCCGGATGCGCGCCGCGAACCGCTCGGCGAAGGGCACGCAGCAGTCGCGGCCGAAGTCCACGCCTGCGAAGTGCGCGGGCCGCAGCAGCTTGGGCTCGCCCGAGACCGCGTCCACGTCCCACACGCCGGCCTCGCGCCAGACGCACGCGCGGCCGGGTAGCCATGCGCGGACGCCCTTGGGGTCGACGCGCTCGCGCGCGGCCGGCCGGTTGAGCGCCAGCAGCAGCACGTTGTCGGACCAGCGCTCGACGGTCGCGGGGAGTCCGTCGGCGAGCGCCATGCCCTGGAACGGCGTGGGCGCGTAGCCGTACTTGAGCTCGCCGCTGTGGAAGTGCCGGTCGAGGTGCGCGAGGCCGACGAAGCCCGCGGACGGCTCGTTCATGGCGCCGAAGCCCAGGACGTTGGGCAGCCCGGCGAGCGCGGCGGCCAGCTCGGCCATGGCGTCCAGGTAGTGGCGCTGCAGGAAGTGCTGCACGTGCTCGCCGGTGGCCGCGACGCGCGCCGCCGGGGCGAAGCGCTCGCCGGCGTAGAAGAGCGTGAACATGGTGGCGCAGGCCATCTTGAAGTAGTTGGTGGGCCAGATCATCTTGGGGAACTGCGACGGCGGCGCGCCGCTCGTCTCGACGCACAGCGCCGCCTTGGTGGCCGCGAACCCGCGCGCGTCGAGCCCCGCGAGTTCGAGCGTCCACAGCGGCGCGCCGTCGCCGCCGGTCCAGCGCGACCAGGCGTCCTGGTGCGGGTCTACGAACACGCGCAGTCCGTGGCGCGCCGCCGCGGCCACCAGCGCGCGCACGTACGCGAGGTACTCGCGGTCGTACCGCCCCGGTCCCGCGTGTTCGACGGCCTCCCACGTCACGATCAGCCGCACGCACGTGAGTCCCCATCGCCGGAGCCTCGACAGGTGCGCGTCCGCGTCCGCCAGCGGGAACGGCCGTCCCACGAACGAGGCGGCGGCGGCGTGCGGCGCGTCCAGGAAGCGAGAGAAGTCCTGCGCATCCGTGTGCGCGTAGTTTACCGGAAGCTTGGACGAGCCGCCCAGGTTGACGCCCCGCAGCAGCAGCACGCGGCCCTGCGGGTCCACGAAGTGACCGCCCCGCGTCCGCACCGGCGCCGGTGCGGACGCGGGGCGGTCACTTCGTGGACCCGCAGGGCCGCGTGCTGCTGCTGCGGGGCGTCAACC
>JAADYF010000364.1:0-23717 GCA_023338175.1 Phytopythium delawarense
CCGCCTCCTTACACTCGGTAGTCCTCGATCGGGCCGAGGAAGCCGAGGTACATGTCGTCGCGCGCACCCATGATGCCGGCGCTGCGCAGCTTCTCCTCCATGATGTCGAGCGACACGTGCGCGATGTAGTGCAGGCCCAGGTCTTCCTCCTCCTCGAACGTGCGCAGGTACAGCGGGCTGTTCTGTTCGGGGGTCGCGAGCAAAAGAGGCACTTGTCAGGACCGAGTGTCTCGCACGCGGACACGGATTACCAGCACTACAGGACGCTTCAGAGCGCCGCGGTTGCGTGAGAAGGCAGCCAAGACGACCGGTACCCAAGCAAACCGAAGCATGAAGGCGGGAGACCCGTCGTACCGTCGCACCGATGACCGCAACGCACGAGACCATCATGTCGCCCGCCAAAGTCTTCTCGGCTGTGTTGGAGGCTTCCGTGTGAAAATGGCTCGCATGTCAATGTTAACTAACATTAGCCGTTCGTATCAGTTACAAACAGGTTCGTAACGTGTTGCAGTGTGCCACCGTTCGCGAGTCGTCATCTTCTTCCCGAGGAGACACGAACTCAGGAGTGTACACCTCGTCACTGTCCTCCGTCGAGCGAGTTGTCGTCGGTGGGGTGTCATCGTATCTTGGAGTTGGTGCGTCTGCCGCATGGCATTGCACCTCTGGCGTCTCCATCGCAAGTTGGACTGGTTGTGTGGTGATCGCAGCAGTAATGAGATCGTCCGAGTCTTCTGGGTCTGGCGTTGAAGCTGCTGCTGGGTCGGCATCAGTGGCGTCATCATTGCCACCAACTACCTCGCCGACTTCTGCTTGAGCGGCATGGTCGCTCGCAGCAGTGATGAACTCAATAGCAGAGTCGTCAGGTACGGTGTCGCTTTCCTGGACAATAGGGCTCGCTTGAAGTGCTTCTTTGCCCAGAATGTCGGTGGTAGTCGCCTCCAATTCTTCGGCACATTCACTTCCAGCACTGTAAACACTCAAGAGAACACCAACGTGACTCTCTCCTGCCACTTCTGTGCCGTGAAACTCGTCGGCAGCCACTCCTTCGTTCTCGTCGCCATTGTGGGCAACTGCATCACTCAGTTGGGTCGACACGTCGAGCACGACAGAGTCTGACGGAACTTGAGACTTGGAGGTGTCTGCTGTCGGCGTGGTCACTTCAACTTCACCGTGCTCAGCAGCTATGTCGCCGACTGTATTTTCTTCAGTCAATGCTGGCGTGATTTTCAGCGCGAGAGTTGGATTGACTCCTCCATCGCTCTCGAGCATTGCCACCCCTGGAGTATCCTGATCTGGCTCCAGTTGAGGTGGAACGGTCAAAGCAGGAAGGTCTTCCTCCCTCTCAGCTGTCACATCACCGGCAACATCACAGGCAGCATTGGTTCCGACATCGAGGCGTAGAGTAGCCGTGTCGTGTGAGGTTTCCTCGCTTGTTGGAACTTCGTGTAGCTGCCGTTCGGGGTCGTTGATCGATGCAGTGTCGTCTCTAATCGCTTGTAGTGCGGTCACCTCATTCGTTAAGGGATCTTCTTGGGGTGAAGACTCCGTCGGCACGATCTCATCGCGCTCCGATGCTTCCTCCGGCGTGGCGTTGCCCAATTCAACACCGATATCAGCGTCAACTGCACCAGCATCGCTCAGTCCGTCAGCAACATCGACTTGTGTATCAATAGTAACTGGCGTCTCCGTTGTGTCTTCAGTTAGCGGAATGCTTGCCTTTGGGTCGACTTCGACACGCGCTCCGACGTTGGCCTGGGTTTCAACCGAATCCTTCTCCTCTTCTTCCTCCCCTCCGTCATCAAACTCTTCTTCCTCGTACATTTTCAACTTGTCAGTGTTGTTCTCCGCGTCTGTTGTTGGCGCACCTGGTGGAATTGGTGATGTAGAGGAGCCATCATCAAGATCATCGACGTCAGGCTTGGAATACTGCGACTGGGTTGCTGTGTGCGGAGGCTCCTCATCGTCGATGTGGTCTGTCGATGCATTTGGTTGATCCGTTGATTTATCGTCTATCACTTCGTCCTTTGGAGGTTCGACAATGTCGAGAAGAGTCTCAGCACTCAGTGACGGTGCAGTCGTGCTCGTTGTGGCTGATTCCGTTGCGGGTATGGACTCATTCTCTGTACCGACCGCGGGCAAAGAGCTCTGCTGCACTTGACTGTTACCTTCAGCTGCATTTACTGCCGTCTCGGTGCTTAGATCAGTGCGAACATCTTTGAGAGCACCTTCAGTTGTGGCATCAAACGAGTTTGGCATCGGCTTGTGCGTGTCCACTCGACCAGTTGACTCTGGCTTGTCAGCCCGCTCTTCCTCTGCTTGACTTGCTGCTGTCTGATCACTGACCACTCGTTTGAGGTTCTCTTCCAGTTCGGTGGGAGGCGATGAAACTCGCGTGCAGGTATGATCTGGATCAATACTCTCTCGAGTCGGGTGCTCTTCATGGGATGAGCTCACGCCTCGGGCAATACCTTCAGTCTCAGTTGGCTGCTCTTTCACGCGTGATCTTCTCGTTCCACTCGCCACAGGACTCCTGGTTAAGGCAAGCGCCACCTTTGCCCTGGCCATTTCTTGCTGCTGTCGGTGTTGCTCTGCCGCGAGCCGCATCTTCCTCGTCTCGCGCGCCGCTCGTATCCGCACGTTCTCCTTCAGCTCGCACTCGGCCTCGAGCTGCGCGAGTCGCACCTGCTTGTAGTAATCGGCCTCGATCGCCCGCCGTCGCGCCTTGGATACGAAGCCCTCGCGCATAGTTGGTCCTTCTAGATCGGATGTCTCGTGTGGAGTGACTCGAGCATGCTCTGATGGCAGCGCAGTGTTACTCCATTCGTCCCTGGCTCGAACCGCCCCACTTTCACCACCAGAGGCTTGGTTGCTTGTGGTGCTTTCTGTCGAACGCGCCAGCTTTCCAGCTCGGAGCTTCGGTTTGCTGTCGACACTGGGAACAACCGGCTGTGGAGCGGTTGATATTCGCAGCTTCCCAACAACAGTTCCTGCTACTCCTGTGGTTCTTCGCAGGCGCTCAATTTCGGCGACACACTCGTCGATTTCGACTTCCAGCTCTTGGAAGCGCAGGAATTTGCTGGTCACAACAGGAAACCACTTCGTAAGGCTCGACCACCGCGCACTAGCAACGTAATTGCACTCGAACCTGCTGTATCGCAGCTTATCGAGCGCTTGCCTTCTTTCCACTGCCAGCGCCTCGCTAGCTGTAGCCTGAGCGCAACGACCAAGCGTCCAGCTAGTGTTGAGCACAAGCTTTGCCACACCGGGTGGCTTCGCTGTGATGCATCGTACCCGCTGTTGAGCGTCCACGATCAAGCGCTCGATGAGTTCGTGCTTGCGCGTTTTGGTCAGATCCGCGTCTTGTGGAGCGCGCAGCACCGCGAAGATAGATTGCAGCTGATAGCCAGACCCAAACCAAAGCTGTAAGTCTGGCGGCACTTGCAGCGAGAGGTGAAGAACCACATACGTCCTTCTCCTTCTTCGCGAGCGTCTCGTGCAGCTTGCGAGCCACCGTCTTGAGCTGGAGTATAACATCGTCCTGCAGCGAATCATCGATGTGTGAGTTGTACTGAAAGCGCTATCTGGGAGCTCGCGCTCGATTCCTTTGTAGACTATGCGCCACCGACCTTCTCAGCGAGCTGGCGCTTGACGAGAATGAGTTCCTGCTTGGCGTTTTCAAGCTCTACCCGCTGCTTCTCAAGCTAGAGTCCGTCCGAACCGCATCCCGCCGTGGTTAGCACAGCATTGAGATCCAGATCCAGGTGCAAGTGGCACCTGAATGTGCTGGAACGCGTCCTGTGTCACAGCGCTCGTGCCGCTCTGGCGCACTCCCGTCTTGATCATCAACGCTTCCCCATGAACGAGCCACGGTGTTCGTGGACTCGAGCTGCTGCGTCGATTCGCCAAGCGTCGCCGCTAAACTTGCACTGCTGGAGACGGCGGGTTGGGATCTGATGCTGAGCATGGAGCGACGGGCTTGGCATGCTGGAGGACAGCACCTCAAGCTTCACGGTTGAGCTGAATCAACTGACCGCCACCATGTCTTGATGGTGGCTGTGATAAGCAGAGCAGGCAGTCGATGTGCAGGACGAGGTGTTCATGGTGGTCAATTGGATCATGCGTCTCCTCATGATCAAGCAGAATTCACGGTACTTGCTATTTCGTTAAATTACTATTATGATTAGAGGTTATGCCATGAATTACGAATAGCGAGCATACCTTTTTGAAGCGCCGCCAACCAATTTTTTTTGACCTGGCGACTCTCGCATTGACGTCCGAAGCAGACCGGAGGACGCAGCTCAAGGGACGATGGCGATCGCGGAGCCGAGCGTGAAGAGGCAGAAGCTGTCGGGTGCTGGGGAGGAGGAGGCGGTCGCGCAGCTGGCGGCCGGCGGGCTGCAGCAGGACGCAGCGGCGGACAGTGACGTGGACATCAAGGAGGAGGACGACGAGGAGGACGAGGACAGCGCCACGTCCGTCATCGCGCAGTTCCAGAGCGAGGATGTGCGTCTCCTGAGCGCGCGCTGTGCTGGCGGTCCTGGCCGGTGTCTGATGGTGTGACTATGTGTGGTGGTGGAGCAGGGTACTGGCGTCGGCCCGCAGCTGGAGCTGCCGCTCGGCTCCAACGTGCGGCAGATGGAGGAGCTCGTGAACGAGCTGCTGCAGGTGCGTTCAAGCCTTGGCGAGGCGCGGAGAGTGGCCGCCACGCGTGTGGATGTGTCTGACGCTTGCTGCGCGTACTGGTATGGAGCAGAACGGCAAGAAGAAGGTGCCCTACTCGCTCTTCCTGGGCGACACGGAGATCACGACGTCGCTCAAGGCGACCGTCGAGGAGCTGGTGCGTTGGCGTGCTCGGTCTGCTGCTGTCACTGGCGTCAAGACGACCGCTGACTTGTGCTGTTGCCTCCCGCAGAAACTCACGACGGAGACGACGCTGACGATCACGTTCCAGCCGCTGGCCGTGTTCCGCGTGCGGCCCGTGTCGCGCTGCAGCGACACGCTGCAGGGCCACTCGGAGGCCGTGCTGCACGTGAGCTTCAGCCCGGACGGCAAGCGGCTGGCGAGCGGCGGCGGAGACACGACCGTGCGGTTCTGGGACACGAGCACGTGCATGCCCAAGCACACGGGCCGCGGGCACAAGCACCACGTGCTGTGCACGGCCTGGTCGCCGGACGGCGAGCGGTTCGCGTCGGCCGACCGCAACGGCGAGATCCGGCTGTGGAACCCGGCGACCGGGCAGCCCGTGGGCCAGCCGCTGCGCGGGCACAAGCAGTGGGTCAACTCGCTGTCGTGGGAGCCGCTGCACCGCGACGCGTCGGGCGAGCGGTTCGCCAGCGGGTCCAAGGACGGCACCATCAAGGTGTGGAACGCGCGCACGGGGCGGCAGCTGGCGTCGCTGTCGGGGCACACGGACTCGGTCGAGTGCGTCAAGTGGGGCGGCGAGGGGCTGCTGTACAGCGCGTCGCGCGACCGTACCATCAAGGTGTGGGCCATGGAGGGCGGCGACCTGGGCAAGCTGGTGCGCACGCTGGCCGGGCACGGGCACCGCATCAACACGCTGGCACTCAACGTCGACTACGTGTGCCGCACGGGCCCGTTCGACCACACGGGCAAGAGCTTCGCGTCGCGCGAGGAGATGCAGCAGGCGGCGCTGGCGCGGTACCAGGAGGTGCGACGCAGCCAGCCGGAGCGGCTCGTGTCGGGCTCGGACGACTTCACGCTCTTCCTGTGGGCGCCGGCGGAGAGCAAGAAGCCGCTGGCGCGTCTGACGGGCCACCAGCAGCCCGTGAACCACCTGTGCTTCTCGCCCGACGGCCGCCACTTCGCCAGCGCGTCGTTCGACAAGAAGGTCAAGGTCTGGAACGGCCAGACCGGCGCCTTCGAGGCCACGCTCACGGGCCACGTCGGCGCCGTGTACCAGGTGTGCTGGTCCAGCGACTCGCGCATGGTCGTGAGCGCCAGCAAGGACTCGACCGTCAAGCTCTGGGAGCTCGCCGCGCCCAAGAACGCCAAGGCCACGCTGCCCGGGCACATGGACGAGGTCTACGCGCTCGACTGGAGCCCGAACGGCGCCATGGTGGCCTCCGGCAGCAAGGACCGGACCATCAAGATGTACGTGCGCACTTTTGAGTTAGAAGGATGCGTACTTATCGGTCACTCACGCGCGTTTGTGACTTGTTTGGGTGGGGACAGCTGGAAGCACTGAGACGGACCTTCAGAACCCGATGCGGCTCTCTGGACTTGTCGCTCGCGGGATCTGGACTGCGTCTGTTCGCCATTCAAACAGAGCGCTAAGAATAGATTTTACTCATGATTTGTATCCTTATCATCACCTCTATCAGCTGATATCGATGTCTAACATGCTGGGTGCTTGTTCGCGCGTCCTCCGCGCTTTTCCCGCCACTTTTCGCTCCGCGCGCCGCGGTTCCCAGTCACAACGCAAGTTCCCGGCCCCCCTCGCGCTCCATTTCCCTCGGCGATACAGGCAGCATGAAGCGCGCGAGAGAGACGGACGTGGACATGCCGGTGGACGTCGCGCCGGGCCGCGCGCTGGGCGCGTGGATGACGCCGCCCCCGGCCACGCGCGCGGCCCTCGCGCGGCCGCACGCCGGCCTCCACCACACGCCGGCGCGCGCGGCGCTGTTCCAGTCCGCCGAGGCCATCTCCCCCTGGAAGCAGCCGCCTCTGGCGCGCGCGCACCCGGCGCACAAGCGCTGCCGAGACCGCTCGGTGCCCATGGGTACGCGCGTTGTCACTATGAAGCTGAATGCAGCAGGGCTAGTAGGCGATAGCTGACCCTCTGCCTGCTCGAACGACCAGACGCGCTGAGCCGCATGATGTCGGCGGCCGTGACCAACGCGCGCCTGAAGAAGCACGGGATGGCGCCGCTGTTCGGCGCTGCGCCGCCTCAGTCGGCGCCGGCGCCCGCCCCGGCTCCGTGTTGCGGCGTGTGCGTGCCGATGGCCGGGCGGCAGGCGTCGCTCGCGGTCGCCTCGTGCGCGCACTGCGAGCGGTCGGTGGGCGACTGCTGCCGCCGCGAGTGCGAGGGCTGCAGCGGCACCTTTTGCTCGCTGTGCTCCACGCTCAAGTACGTAGTCGCCTGCGCTGGGCTGGTGAGACTCGCGGTGGCTGATACGGTGGTCTGCGTGTCGTGTTCATACAGCTGCGACGAGCAGTTCGACCGCGTCTTCTGCCTGTCGTGCAACGACGAGCTCGGCCGGTCCTGATGGCCGCCGCCCTTGTTAAATTAGTATTGGCGAGCGATCTCCAGCGAGGGATGCATGGATGTAGAGCAACACGAGGCGTCTATTGCACATACCCCGCTCGCCGTCGTCCTCGAGCTGCCTCCTTCGTCATGCCGTCACGTTCAGGTGAACACGTCGGCGGCGTCCGCAAAGATGAAGCGTCGCAGCAGTTCGAGCGACACCTCTGGCTGGTCGTGGGGCACCATCTACATGGACAACAACAGCAGACAACCAAGTCAGGCGAGGCGGTTGTCGAAGTGGCCAGCCCCTTGAGGTCTCGTACATGTCCGGCGCCGGCGATCTTGACCAGGCTGAGGCCGTGCGACGACTGCACCTGGCCGACGACGTCGCCGCCGCCCGAAGTCGCGCGTAAGTCGCTCAGCGCCGCCGCTTGGAACTCGCTCTGATGGGACCAGCGGAGCGCGCGCGTCCAGAGCTCGTGCGAGTGCCAGTTGACGACGGTGTCAGCGTCGCCGGCGTAGATGAGCACGCGCACGCCTCGCTCGAGCACCGAGGCGACGCGACCCTCGCTCTCGGCCAGCGCGTCGAACTGGCTGAGAGCCTCGCCCATGCCAGCAGCGCACAGATGCCACGAGTGCTCGGGCTCGCCGAAGTACTGGAGCACGTCGGGGCGGTTGACGAAGTCCTGGATCCGAGAGAAGCGGTAGCAGAGGCCCAGGTCGTCGTCCGTGCACGGGCGGCGCATGTCGTACACGTTCCACCCTTGCTGGACGACAGCCTCCGTCGCCAGGCCTCGCAGATCGCCGTAGTCGTCCGCTGCGGCAGCACACGCCGCGGAGGAGTTCTCCCGGGTGCACTCCGACATCGACGCGCGGAACGTGTCGAACGCGGCTCGGATGGATTCGGGGTCGGATCCCAGCAGCGGCTTCCCGTATGAGTTGGAGTACGCGAACGGCACGAACGAGTCGGCGACGGCACTGGTCGACACCACGCCGTTTCCGATGCCGATGCCCTTGAGTGTGACAGCGTACCGCTCATCTGCATCCGCGCTGAGCAGCGAGGCGGCAAGGTCGGGGACGTAGTGGCCTGCGAAACTCTCGCCGAACACGTACAAGTCGTTGCCGCGCAGATCCGCGTGCTCGACGAAGAACAAGTCGAGCATCCCGCGGAGATTCTTCGTTGCCTGCGCCTGTGTCCACGGGTCGGACGAGGTCGAGTCGCCGTCGTCGCTGAAGCCCGTGCCCCGTGGCTGGTCGACGTAGATCACATGCGCGAGAGTCGTCCACGAGTATGGATTGAGCGCCAGCGTCCCGGCTTCGTCGTCAAACATGCACGGCCCATTCTCGAACAGCAGCGCAATGATCCCAGAGCAGCCTGGCCCGCCAGAGAGCCACAGGATCACAGGGATGTCGGATGGAGCAGCGCTCTCCTCGGACGACCGGTAGAACACGTAGTAGAGCCCATTGAGCGTGCCGGTTTCCTTGGCCAACTCCTCTCCGCAGAGGGACTCGGAGGACGCAGTGGGAATCGGCTCTGGCTGCAGGTTGGCGTCGAAATCGCTCGCAAGCGCATGGACGTGCTCCCGAGTGGAGGGAGGCATCAGCTCGACGGCGTCGCTGGTACTCATCAACGCGGCCGCGGCAAATGCTGCAGCCCCGCAGAGCCACGCTCCCCAGGCTCGACGTCCGCGCATACTGGCTTGACTCGCGATCTGACACAAAGATCACATCGTGCAGCCGGAGACGAAGCCCGAAAACGAGCCGTCGCGACCTCTCAGAGCTTCGTGATGCAAACGCTGACGTCTCTTCATGGTCATCAACTCACGATTGCTCTTGCATCTTGCATCAAAAGAAGACCACGGCGATGTCGTCCTCTTGGATGCTGCTGACCCATACGCTCTGCTCTCTCTCGTCGCTCAAGGGCACTGCATTGCGCCAAGAGGCAGCAGTCTTGGTGGTGTCGAGCTCGTATCGCGGCGAGGACCACGTGACATCATCAGGAGGAGACATCGGCACGAGCCGCGCAGACTCGCGAGCCACTGCAGACGTCTTCCAGTGCGGAAGATAGTCGGCGATCACCTCCGTCTTTGCGCGTTTGAACGGCGGGGCGAGCTGTGCTGCTGGCTTCAGAGGTGCCGCGTCCTTGCTCACCACAGTCCTCGCTGTCCTTTGGAAGTCTGATGCATAGCGGGAACCATGTGAGCTGACGCAGCTACCGGGTGGACTTGCAGGCGACCAAACCAACCGGCCGAGTTGTCATGCTGATCAGCGACTCCTCGACTCGCTTCCGTCTTTGTTGAATGCTGCGGTTGCTCCTTGTGGCTCGGTTGGAACTGATCCCGACGTAAGCGATCGAGGCTATGAGCATACGAGGGTGTGTCGTAGCTCGCTCCCTTTTCCCTGCCTGTCCCAGTACTCCCCGCTCTCTTCCTTCCACACAGCCACTCGTCTAGCGCTGTCGAGTGCTGGCGCTTCTTGGCCCTCGACTCACCCGCCTCGAGCTGTGGCGCCATGGCAGCGGCAACCAGTGCGTCTCTCAATGATACGCAGCAGCAACAGAAACCCACGAGTCGCTGACACAATGGCGAACGCCTGGTCACCTTGGTCGTGTGCTTGCCACCCAGCAAATTGCGGACTGATCGTCGACTTGCCGTTCAGTTTGCTCCAGGTTGCCGCGCATCAGTTTCAAGAGGGTTGAAGGTAGAGTGATGGTCACTTCAACAAGCTTACGAAAACCAAGTGTATTTCCCCCAAGCGGCTCACCGCTTGAAGCTGTACCATTTCTTCTGCTGCTGCGACTTGTTGCGGCTGTAGGTGGCGGCGGCGCGGCGGCCGCGCCTGGTGATGGTGACGGACATGAGCGACGCGTTGGTCTGCGACGAGGACGGCGCCTTCCACGAGTCGAGCACCGAGTAGCGCCGCTCCGAGCGCATGTCGCTCCAGTTGGTGTACGACGTCATGTCCGAGTCGCGCACGTCCTCGGACCGTAGCGGGACCGACGAGTCCGTGTAGTCCGTGTAGTTGGTGCCGGCGTCGATGCCGCTCATGGGGATCTGCTGCCGCGGCGCTTTGACCCTCGCGCCGTTCCCGTTCCCGTTAGCGTTCGCGCGCACCGCGTCGGCCGGCGCCTCCGGCAGGCTGCCGCGCCGATCGGCTTGGGCTCGCAGCTCGTCAATGTCCACTTCGACATCGTACTCCTCGGCCTTTTGCGAATGGTACTGGCTGTCCGTCAGGTCGTAGTTGGCGCTCATGCTCATGGGCATGGGCGACAGGACAGACGCGTCGTTCGGCAGGTTCCCGCTGTACCGGAAGCTCCGAGGCGCGATCGCGTCCACCACCTCCAGACTCTCGCCATTGTAGTTGATGCTCTTGGGCGGCGCCTGGACTACGAACGACTCGTTGTCGTCCTCGGGGATCATCGGCGTCGCCACGCCGGCCGTTCTCCTCTCCTCGTCAACGTTGAACGTACCGTTCATGCGTTCGAAGTCGACATCGAAACTCTTTGCGCTTTGAAGAGCAGCAGCAGTGGTGGCACTTGGGCGAGCGCTAGCGGCTGCAACCGATGGCTTTGGCGTCTCCGAGGTCTTGGTGGTCGATCGCATCAGCGAAGAGCGAGTCTCCGCAATCGTGAAGTTATGCCACCGGCCCATAAAGCTGCGCGACATGGACTTGAACGACTCCTCCTTCGGGGCCTCGGTATTCAAGATGCGCAACACGCGGTTCGCATTGGAGAGCAGAGCACCGTCGATGTGGTCCTTGTCCGCGACTAGGCTCTCCAGAAAGGCGACCATCTGCGGGTAGTACTTGAGGTCGCGCAGCAGGAACTCCGGGTCGTCCTTCTTGCCGTCTGCAGCCGCCGACGTACTTCTCGCTTCTAGAATGCGTCGCACCAGCTTGACAAGCGATGGGATGTCTGCGTGCTGGATGGTCATGCGGCAAAACAACAGCTCCAGGAACTCACTCGAGCAGATGAGCGGGAACTGCACCAGGCGACGCGCGATGCGCAGGATGCAGCGGTACGGGAAGCTTGTGATCAAATGCTTGTTGCAGAAGCGGACGAGCTTGACGATCTGCTCAGGCATCCCACTGGTTGAGATCCGTTCATCAATCTCAAGCGGTGCGCGCAGGATGATAGTGACGGCCGCGGTCAGCTTCTCAACGCGATCAGCTGTCACCTTCAAACTCTCTGGCGGGTTCTGCAGATCGAAGTCCATGAGACTGTCGAGCTCTGCGCGCCACAGCTGGAACAACAGCTCCAGGTTGTACGCTGGGTTTGTCAACTTCTCCGGGTCCGGCCGTGACAGGAAGCGATCAAGGTATAGGCCGCCGATGAAGTTGCTGGGATAGTCAATGCGGTCGTCATCCTCGAGGAGCACCGAGTCGCGCTTTGCGACAGATCGCTCCAGCCGATTGCGGCAAATGATCTCATCCAGCTTCTTGCGCACTTCTGTGCGTTTGTGCGAGTTCCAGATGAGGTCGCTCTTCTCGTGGTTGTCATCAAAGAACCGAGCCGCCTTGCTCGGGTCCAAGTGAATCTGGTACACCACGGGATACGGCAAGAACCGGAGTAAACCGGTGTACATGCGCTCGCGAATCGACACATCCTTGTCCAGCAGCGCGTAGATAACTTCGAACGCAGGTTCGCGAAGAGCCTCAGCGCGCAGGAAGTGCTCGTGAAGAACTTGCTGCCTCGACTGAAGGGCGAGCCCCAGAATTTCGACCCACAATCCGCTCACCTCGACGTACTCCGCAACCGTCAGACAGGTGTCACACAACTCTGCGAGACACGAGAGCGCGTAGAATGCCTGCTCGTACCCGAGGTGGTCCGTGATCACCTGCAAGGCCCACGTGTACTGGCAGAATGGTGCCATCATCTTCTCGACGCTGCACGGGAAACCGCACAGCTTGTTGAGCACGAGCAAAGCGAGCTCCTGCCGCTTCTGGTAGTCGAGGTTTCCGAACTGTGCCTCCAGGTTGGTCCCTGCATCCTTCGCACCAGATGGACCGTGCTTCGACTTGAACGCGTAGGTGGAGAGCGATCGGCGAGAAGAAATGGAGACGGCTTTCGACGCGTCTGTGTTTCCATCGAATGGCAAGAGGTATCGTCCTAACGTGGCAACAGAGATTGCGGCGTTCGCTGCGTCAGGATCATTTGAGTGGACTTCCAACACCTCGACGAACGCGGCACGGAACGACGGTACATCTGCCAGCAGACTGAGGCACTCCAGTGCAGGCAGTGTATCGGAGTAGATGCCGAGCTTGGGGTCGATGTTCTCGCTGAGGAACAAGAACAGCGACTCTAAGAAGCTCGTCGGACTGGCGGGGAACAGCATGTTCGCACTGACAGACTCTGGGTGCGCTGCGCCTTTGTCCAGCAACACGTTCAAGTAGATCCCTCCGACGCGGGGCTCCGACTGAAGGCAGTCGTACATGTAGCTCGTCGCGCTTTCGAGGATCGACAGTTCGTCGCCATTCTCGCTCATGCAGTACTCCTCCGTGAGTAGCGACAACTCTGCACGCGTGTCGGCGTTCCAGATGCAGCTAGGCTCTTCAATGTCGGACAAGATGATCGTGCAGAACTCGTGGCCGTTGGGCTTATCAAGGCAGTCCAAAAAATCCAGTGGCAGCAGGTTTGCAAGCGCGTCAAGACCCTTGGAGCGAGATGCGCCGTCGGTACCGATCGCCAATGCTCGAAGCGCACGGAATGCACTCTCCAGCATGTCGCGCTCTTGCTTCTCGAGGTTGGAGCCGGAACTTTGCTCCGCCTCAGTACTGGCAGCAGAAGCCAAGATGAGATACAGCCCCTTCCAAAACACTCGCGTGGTTGTGAGGATCTGGTCGCGGACGTCGAGGTTCCGGCAGATCTCGGACACAATGTCGAACGACAACTTCTGGATGTGCCATGGCTGGATGTTCTCGAACGACAAGATGACGTCGTCCAGCAGCGTGTAAATGCGCTCCGCGTACTTGGCGATGGAGACGTCACCGTTCTGGGACATATATTCCGTGGCAGTGAAGTAGGGCGATTCATCGTCTTCGTCATGGATGCGGCTCGCGAAGTTGCTCGGTGGCAATGCTAGAGACGCAGCTTGACCATTGGCAGCGACAAGGGACCTCATTCCTCCATCTGACGCCAGGATGAGCTGCAGAATGGAGAACATGAGCTCCTTCGCCTCAATGTCGCGGCGGAACGCGAACTTCTCGACTGTTTCCAGGATTGCATCCCAACTGCCGTCAATCTCCAGCAGCCGCGCACTGTTGTGCGGAGCGGCCGTCAGCATTCGGCTGAGAACCTTCATGGCAAGACTCGTGAAATCAGCTGTGCTTGCGCCTGATTGTTCAGGTTGTGTCAGCATCTTTAGCAGCAGGTCGAGCGACTTGGAGTAATACGACGAGAACTGGATGCTGAAATGCTCCAAAAGCTTCAGCTGCGCTTTGAGGATACAGTCGATCACATCGTCCGACGTCTTGCCAGCATCAACTTCGTCCTTGCGCTCGAATAGTGTGCTCAACAGGTCAAAGGCCCGACGTGCCTCGTTTGGCTCTGTACCAAATCGGCACACCTCCCGGTACCGCTCGCGCAGATCCTGCATGCTGAAGACTCTGCCTTCCTTCCACCCAAACAGATCGAACGCTGCCGAAGATTTCAGCTCACTGTCGGCACCCTGCGACTGCCGCCGAACCAAGAATCGCCACTTGTCTTCGATGCTGTTCATCAGAATCACCGGCTCCTCGATTGCTTCGAGGTCAGCGTCAGCTTGGATGAAAGTCGACAGGTAGTACCCGCTGCAGTACACATCTCCTGACAGCTCCGTGTACGAGACTGGAGGGAGCGAGACGTAGCCGTACGTCGTCGTCACGTTTTGCGCCAAGTCGTTCATGAAATCACGCAGATGCTCGCGCAGCATTGCTTGCAGATGCTGGCGCATTGAAGGCGACCAGAGAATTCGCATGTCACGTTTCCGGCTGGTGAACACATCTGCAAAGTGCTCCGGTGTGTCTGAGTCGAGCAAACCGATGAGTGACTCGGGAAGGATGTCGAGCAAGCAGCTCTGGCCGTGGCGCTTCTCACTCACGCGCTGGATCCGATGAAACTTGTTCAGGAATCGAGCTTCTGCGAGGAACGAGCCCTTCGAAGTGCTCTGGATATCTGCCGCAAGAAGGAAGAAGAAAGCACCGTTGAGGTAGAGGTTCTCTGCTACGGCATCCTCCAGGCACAGTAGAATCTCGCAAACGTGAGATCTTGCGATGTCTTCATCCACCAGAAGAAGCTGCGTCAGCAGCGGCAGCGCCGATGAACTTGATATCGCGATTGTCGCCATCGGAAGAGGCCAAAACTCGCACATCGGTGATCGTGGGGCTCGAGAGTTGCCCAAGAAGTTCCGCAGGATCTTCAATGCGAACGTTGCGCACTCCGCGTCAACCGCCTCGTCCGTCAGCTCCAACCACCGCAGCTCGGGGACGGAAAAGATCGACTTCCACTCGTGTGTGTGCTCGTCTCCATCCTGAAGTGAGCAGCAGCACACGCTGATACGCTGAACATCCCCAACTAAGACTGCTGGATCAGTGTCAAGGAATTCCCGCAGTGAGACTGCAGTAAACGGTCCTGCAACGATGCTACTGCTCTCCGAAGCGCCTTTTTCGCTGCTTGTTTCGACCTTGACGCGCCACTTCAAGTTGTACCGCGAGTTGTCATAAAACGATAAGCCAGCAATGGGGACAGACGACGTTCTGCCTGCGTCTGACATGGGCTGAAGCTCCATAACGGGGACGTCGTCGCTTCCAACATTGTTGCTGACAGCACCGAAGGTGCTCCGTCGACCGCGATGCGCCAGAAGTGACAGGTACAGGAAAAGCTCGAGGTTGCCTCTCGTGCAGAAACGCTCAGCAGCTTCCACTGAGCCCGTCACCTCTCCAAGTAGCTCCAGCACGTCGTGAATGTCGGAAGCCACGTAAGATGACCGCAAGAACGACAGGAGGAACTGTGCGCGGTGCTTTGTGACCGACCCGACCCCTGGGAACGCCCGAGCGAGAGCGATCAGCAGCTTGAGCAACCAGTCCCCGTTCTGCTCGTACTTGTCGACGCTCGCAATGTTATGCAAGCTCCCAGATCGACCAGATCCGACGTCCTTACTCGGGCACCTCGACAGGGTTGTGTACAGGTTCTCGAGCCAGCACTGGTACACTTCGTTGAAAAACGCCGCTGGGTTCTTGACGATCTCGATACACGCGTAAAAGGATTCGGTGTGTCCTTTGATCTTGCCGCGGAACCCGTTTTGAGCGCCATTGTCGTGGATGATCTTGGCGATCTCACCAAGCCGGACTGATCCGTCTTCAATCCTCTCCCAGAGAACGCGAACGTAGAAGCCACCAACTTCTAGCTCACTGGCCAGGGACCTGTAGACTACCTGAAAATGCTCGTAGTTCCACAGTAGCTCCTTCGCTCGCGCCTGTGAAGATATCAGCGACATCGCTGATACACGATTGCTCTTGAACGCTTCGAACTCATCGATTGCCTTCTCGAGCGAGCACCTCAACTCTCCGCGGGACTTGTCGTTCCAGATGAGGTCGGGGAGGTAAAAGTCGCGGTGCACCATCCTTGCCAGAAGTTGGATATCTGTCGCAGACTCGCCGGGGTAGTTGACTCGTGCACTGTCGAGCTTGACCTTCGGGGTCTTGTCTTTGCTCTCAGTGAACAACGATGCGACCTCCTTCTGCACTCGCTTGATGTACACCTCCGAACAGTCCAATCGACCATCCATCGTGCTCGCAAACTGCCCTCTTTTCGATGTGTGGTCACTCCGGTCCCGCTCCTTGCGCACGAGCTTCCTTGTACTCGAGTGAGACAGCATCCGGATGAATCCCCGAGGCAAAACCCGAACGAGCAACTCGAACGAAGGCTTGTGGTGGGTCATCCAGATGCCACTGATGTACTGGTACGCCTCGCGAGCCTGTCCGACTGGATGGAACAGCGCCTTGTAGAAGCACTTTAGGCTCAAACCCGCCTCTAGCGCAGCGTCACCAATCCGCTGGCGAGTCTTGTTGTCGCTGTGGTCCACGACCACTTTCAAGATGCAGATCGCCGACGCCGTGATACCCCCATTTCCACTCTGGCTCGCGAGGCGAAGAAGCTCACCATATTTCGAGCTGAAAGCCTTCACGATCACCTCAAACTGGTTGTTGTCTGTCTGCTGCCGCGAGTGAATGAGGATGTCGACAAAAAGCTCCAGCATCGCGAGCGTCACGATCGGGTTGCGCTGCTCCAGGACACCAACAAGCAGCTGGATCAACTTCTTGTTCTCCAACACCTGGAATCGCACGCGCTTCTCCGCTGAAGACTGCCCAGGCCCTCGCGACTTGCTTGCAATCAGCGAATAGAAGGCATTGACAGCCCACACAGTCGCCACGGCATCCCCCGACACAAGCACTTGAGATAGTAATGACACGAGCGCCGAAGTTGTTGACTCGTTCAGCACCAGTGTAAACTGGTAGCTTCCGTCGTTGATACGGCAAAACGAATCCAAGACAATGGCGACTTCTTCTCCTCGGATGGGTGGCTTACAAGCATTCTCGAGCTGCAATAGACAAAGATCACGAAGAAACGTGAGGTGCCATGAAAGCAACATCACATCCTCAGTGCAAAACGTACCAGCTGCGTCATTCCGCGCAGAAGTCCTGTAAACGAGAGTTGTTCAAGCTTCGGTTGGATGGACTTTCCAGTGAAATCCTCCATCTCGACGTTCATCACCATGCTTTCCAGCGCGAAAATCACCTTCTCGATGGCTGACGTGATCTTGGTCCCGTCACGACTCATCTGCTCAATCGCCTTTGTCAGAGCTGCATGCGCCGTCAGGTACAAGCCCTCTTGGTTCAGCAACGACTTGCGCTCGTGGTCGTCATGCAGAAGAATTCGAGTCGTCATGCGCAGATTGACTCGAGAAAAGTCGTGCGTCAGCGACACCATCCAGTTCTTGGCTTGGCGGTAGCTGTCGTACAGTGCGGCGAGAAAAACGTCGACGTCGTAGGGTGCGTACACGATCCGAGCGCCGTCCGCAAAGTCTAGTACGACTGCCGTCTCGATGGTGTCATTGTCCGGAGGTGGGACAACAACGCGCCGAAGCTCCTTCAGCGAGTACGTCTTCTCTTCTCCGTCCGCAATCTCTTGTAGCGCACCTTCGACGAAAATGAGCTTCTTCTTGCGATACTGCGCAAACCCGTGCCTGCCTGTTCGGCGCTGGATGTTCATAATATCTGCTGGCTCCGTGCCTTCTTCGCGAATGGCCCTGACAAACGAAGGCTTCGGAAGCTTCTCGCGAGTGGCCGTCAGCAAGTTGATTCCAATCACGCCAGCCAGGTCGGTGATCTTGTCCAAAATGTCGGCGCTTTGATCGGAGTAGACGTACTTGATCTTGCCCTTGACCGTGATCGCAAACGTGTTCGGTACGTTCACTGCGACGGTGACGTCGGTGATGTCACGAAACTCGAACTCGTTCGTGTTGCGGTTGAGCACCCTTACCGCGATTAGCGCTCGTGGCGTCAAGAAGATGTCCGATTTCTCGCGCTGGCCGTCAGAGGATCCCAGGAACCCGCTAAACTGGTGACACTCGACACCATAGACGCGCTTGAAGTCCTCGAAGTTGCCTACCATGTGACTCATGAGCTCCTGGAGGAACACATTTCGGCACCGGTACCGCAGCCTCAAAAAGACAGGCTCGTCGTGCTCGCCCAAGCTTGCCTTCTGAACGCCCCAGCTTGACTCAACGAAGATGCGATATTGCTTGAGCAGTACCTCCGGATTCTGCACCGCAACAACTCCAGCACTGACGCTGCTCGCGGAGGAGACCGACGACGTACTGTTGTATCGGTTTGACGAGAGGTAGTTGCGGCTCAACGGCACGGCAGCGTACCGCGACGAGATCGGTACTCGGTTCGCGCCAACGCCGTAGTTCATCGTTTCTCCAAAGCTCAATGTGTGCCGCGGGATCTGTCCATCTCGGGAGCGGACCGGCGAGCTCATGTTGCCGAAGTGCAGAAACGCCGGGTTTTTCGTCATGCGGCCCAGGACTCCAACGCAGGCTTCGACCGTTCCGAGCGCTGGAAACCCGAACAGAATGCGCAGCATCATCCGGTACTTGGTCGCGAGGTGCTGGTAGAGCATTTCTGAGAGCTTGTGCTGCTTTTCGATGTTTGCCTTCACGAGCGCCGAAACGAACTCACACAACTTCATTGTGGGCAGATCGGAGAGATATCCTTGCGCCTATCATCACATGAGCCAATGTCAGAATCGAGTTGCAGCATGACAATTTCACACACGTCTCAAAGGACCAGTCGGGGTTACCTGAGTGTCTTCATCAAACAGTGAAAGGATCGTGACAACGAACAGGTTGTTGGAAAGGACGATCTGTCGAAAGATCGCCTTGTGCGCCTTGGACTCGATCAACCGGTGTAGCACCATCAGCATCCAGTACGTTGTAACGGAGCGCCGACTGGTCAGGATCTTCGTGATTGTGGAAATGTACTCCTCGCCTCTCTGTAAGAATGAGCAACATAGGTGAGTACAACGGTTTACAACACATCGAAGGGCAAACAGAAGCAGGATACCTCATTCAGGATCCGGATGAACTCTTCCTTCGCTTGGGGCACGAGCATGACTCGGTAGAGTGTCTGCAGGTAGGTGCAAATGAAGTCATGCCGACCACCGTGCCGCATGACGATGTCGTGGATCTCTCGGGCAACGACAAAGACGACCTTCTCGTACGGCTTGTTTGGCTGGGCGACCATCCCCTCAGTCGGTGTGTTGACGTTCAGTTCCACCGCCAGCGAATGCATCTCTTCATCGAGTCCGCGTGGTAGTTGACGCTGAACACGAGGCGTCTTGCTGTACCCATGAACAGCCAGTAGCTGAAGGATGCTCGACTGGGCAACTCGAAGCTCGCGGTCTTGCACGTTCACATCGGGCACTTTGCTGTGCATTTTCGCGCCTTCAGACTGGACTATCCTTCGCGGCACCATCTGCACCCAATCTGGCACTTGTCCCATTTCAACTGCGACTTGGTGGTTCCCAAGAGCGTGACACGACGACAACAGCTCGCAGATAATCTTCTCGCGCTGCTCGGAGTAATACTTGCGGCGGATCCCATCCACGTACACGATCTCGAACGCCTGCTGCGTGTCTTGAAGCAGAATGAGGCTGTACACGCGAGCGAGTGGGCGACTGGAGATCAGTGTCCGAGGTTCCACGTACTCGACGATGTACTTCTCCGAAATGACGAGCACACGCGGGGTGGCAGTTGACTCGTTCGACTGGGAGACCTTGAGAACGCCGTACTGGCAGGAGATGTCTTCACTCTCGGCACCCTGCGGGTCCTCTTTTAGTGCTCTGTCGAGCGTTTTCTTGCGGTACTCGTTGATCGTCATGCCATACGCCTGCATGACGCGGCGGATCGCCTCGGCAAGCTCTGTCCGCCGCCTCGGCACGACAAACAAGCTCGAGTTGTCCGAGTGGTTGAGCAGAATGGCATCGTGGTCGTCGCAAATCACGTCGATCGAGACCAGGCTCGTGTAGGGGATGTGGGACATGAGCTCTCCCTCCTTGTCCTTCTGGTAGACGCCGTCCGGCCGGATCTCGACGATGCACTTGACCTGCAGGCCCTTCTTGAGGTACTTGATACAGTCGAACGCGTGCGTCTGCAGCTCCGGGCGCGGTGGCTGACCTGTCGGGATCTTGGCAGCGTGCTGGCTGCGCAGCCGCATGAGGCAGACCATGACTTCCATGCGGTAGTGGCAGCGGTACACGGTCTTCTTGATGCGGTGCCGCGGCGTGTGGATCACAAAGTCCTAGTCGCGGGAGCAGCCAAACACCATGAGCCCCACCAGAAAGCGCCCGCTGATCGTCGACGCTGCACTCACCGTCTCGCCCTCGAGCGCGCTGACGCCGTCCACGTCCTCGTAGGCCCACGTGTTGGTCAGCTGCTCGTTCTCGCGGTCGAAGGTCGAGAAGCCGTACTCGCCGAAGCACAGCACGCGCTCCTTGACCACGAAGCTGCCGACCTTGTGTACCATGAAGCGTGCCACCACGCGCTTCATCTCCATCTCGCCGTTCGCTCCGCCTCTTCCCCCCGTCGCCTTCCGGTCTTTATTCGTCTGGGCACTGCCGCCTGTCGTGCTCAATGAGCAATGCCCTCCCTCGCCCAACGAAGTACACGACCCGCACTTTCTCCTGATTTGTCTGGCCGGCAGAATCAAGCGGCGGGTACGCGGATACCCAGGCGGGTTACGCGGTGCCCCCAAAGCAGCGGCAGCCGAATAATTGGAGGGAGAGACAGATGGTGACGGCAGGTTGCCCCCAAAGCTTCTCTTGCTGCCAGTTCTTGGCCGGCGCGTCGGGGAATTAGCCGAGGCGTCGGCTGCGTCGGCTGCTCCGTCGTCGGCTGTCTCACGCGACGTACAGGCGGGTAGGCGGGCGGGCGGGCGCGTCTCTCCGTCTGGCTGTTGGCGCTCCGCCTGCAGCGAGCATGCATTTCGACGGTCGGGAAGGGACGCGGCAGAGGCGAAGCGTCGCCAGCAAGATTGCGCGGGCGGGCGTTCTTTTTTGTCCAAAGCGGTGCTGTCGATCCCAATAGCCTCCTACATCGCATCAAGGGGATGGATATAAACTAAAAAGGGTCCCGCAGCGTTGCACCATTCTCGGCAACACTCGACGGACCGAGAGCACAGGAAGCACGAGCAGGGACCGGCGGACGGCATGCGCTGGTTCTGCGTGCACCCGGCGCTGCCGGACAACGCCACGCTGCGTGTGCGCTCGTACCCGAGCGGCGACGCGCCGGAGCTCGGCCGCCGTGTGCCCAAGGGCCGCGCCGTCGCGGTGGTGTCGCCCGAGTTCGAGGTGGTCGGCGCCGGGGCAGGGGCCGAGGTGCACCGGTGGGTGCGCGTCGTCGTCCCGGACCCCGACACTGGCGAGGAGCGAGACGGGTTCATGATGGCAAGCTTGCCGGATGGCACCGACCTGCTCACGTCGTGGCACAAGGCCGGCTTCCGCAGCTGCTGCCGCGTCGAGAACTCCAAGGCTTTTCTCTTCGACGGGCCAACACCAACTGCCGATGTCGTCGGGCTGCTCGACTCGGTCGACCTCCCGTATGGAGTCCTGGAGGTGAAGGGCACGCGCGCTCTCATCCAGCACGCGGAGCTCGAACAAGTCTGGATCGACGCCAAGGAGCTGGACCCGGTTTGTCTGCCGCTTCGCCACCCCGGATGCTCAGGTCAGTCGCTCAATGAGACGCGCTCACTCGTGCAGCGGAACTGCGGATTGACACTGATACATATGGGCGACTTGCAGTCATGCACGCGTTCTACATGCTGAACGAGGCGCTGCCATCCGAGGCGCAAATCGCGATCCGTACCTTTCCGTCAAAGGAAGCCGACTCGGTCGGGCTGCTCAGCCATGGCGACATCCTCGAGGTCTCGTTCCGAAGCGGCCTGTGGCTCCAGATTGCGACAGCGGGTAGCGGTGAAGCGTTTTGGATCATGTGGACGACGGACACGGTCGAGCTGCTCGTTGAGGTCCAAGGGCATGGATCCCCGCGATGCGTGTCAATCGTCGACGAAGGAATAGCTCCTGATCCGTCTGAGCTCGGCGCAGTGACAGATGTCGGCATGGAGCTTCAACAAGAGCAGATGGTTGAAGATGACGGCGATGCTGTCGGTGACCTTGCGGCATCCGGGGACGCAGAACTTAGTGGCGTGCATTCGGCGGAGGACATCCCAGACATCCCGGATGCAAGCGCTGCGGAAGTCAGCGACGCTGCAGCTACAAGTATTGAAACTGCTACGCCCAGTCCCCAAGCTGAGGAGTCAGGATCAACGGGCGTTGAGACATCAACCGACCTCGACCATGATCAAGCGAGTCCGCACGATGCTATGGACGGTGAGACGACAACGTCCATGCAGATCGAAGCAAACTGGGAAGACCGACCAATTAAACCTGCGCGACAGCAGCAGTTCTCGTGGGATGAACGTCCAATTCGTTCCCATCGCGAGGACGAGAACCCCACTGCGTCGGTAATTGACAACCGGGACGAGTCTCCAAGTACGATGGCGCAGGTCATAAGCGACTCACCCAGGGATTCTCCTGTTGAGCATATGGTCACACCACTACAAGAGCCCGCGCCGTGCGTTGACGAAGTGCCCGTTGCTGCGACAGCTGTCTCGGATACCGTCATGGATGAAGAGGATGTCTCGAAAATGACTGTGCCCACTGTCGATGGCAGCATGGCACTCAACACTAACCAAGCTGTGACAGCCCATTCAGATGAGCGACCTATTCGACCAGCAGCTCATGCCCACGCGTGGGACGACATGCCAATACGACAAGCAGTCGAGAGCGAGCAAGGTGGGGAAGTTTCAAGCGACGGACCGCCTGCAACGACCGCCGAAGCTTCTGTCGACCCGGATGATCGTCCAATCCGTCCTGCTGTCATCGTCAGGGACGTTGATATGGACGCGGTGAACGAGGCTCCCGACATCGACGCTGACACTGAAGGCGATTTACGCGACGGCGAGCAACAACCCTCGTTGGACTTCGATGATCGCCTGATTCGGCCTGCTCAGCAAATTGACGTTGAACTTTCAACGCAATCAGCCGAAAATGACCACGATCGGGACATCGACATAACACGGAATTTACTGGCCGTCGACAACGAAGGCAGTGGCAATCCGGTCGAGCTACTGGGGAGTGTTCACCCAGATGACCGGCCAATCTGTCCAGCAAAACAGCAGCAATCATGGGATGCGCGGCCGATTCAACCTGCGCAACTCAACGAGATTGATAGCGCAGCACACGCTCCGAGCAGAACAGACAGCGAACAAGCCACCGTCGACCCAGTTGAGCGGCCGTTTGACCAAGTGTTTGTCGAAGACGACGATAAGATGGATACTGCGGGGATCAGCAATGATGAACCTGCGGACGACCTTGAACAAGGCGAGGAGGTTCGAGTTACTTCAGATCCAGCAGAGCGACCAATCACGCCTGCTCAACAACAACAATACGCGTGGGATGAAACCACAGCATCAGCCGACCATGCAACAGAAGGTGATGGCGCTGTGGACCGCACCAGGATATCAAGTGTTCAACCCGACGAGCGTCCAATCAGACCCGCCAAGACAACTGCGTGGGATGAACAGCCAATCCTGCCAGCACGCGTTAACAACACGGTTGAGCTGGTCGAACCGGGTGTGGAGCAATCTGCAACGGACACGTCAAGCGATCTCATGCCTGAAGCGCAGTCAAGTCCAGCCTGGGACGACCGTCCGATCAAACCAACTTTGGAAACGTTCGGGTGGGACGAACGTCCGATTCGACCCGCTGTGAGCGATGATACGATGGATGATAGTAATCTGCAGCCCCAAGGAAGTGCTGTTGTTGGCCCAAGTGAAGTACTCCGAAGTGAAATGGAGCAAAATGGACGACAAAGTGATTCTGTTCACGCTGAAACAGTCGCTGCCGACAAGGTGCTCG
>JAADYF010000365.1:0-23672 GCA_023338175.1 Phytopythium delawarense
AGATCCTCAGCAAGCGCGTCAAGGCGTGACCGGGCGGCGGCCAGCCAAGGTGCATGTCGAACGAGCAATAGAGGCGCAGCGTCTTATCCGATTGGGGTCTGACTCGTGTGCCATTGCACAGTGATGCAGCGCCTAAGACATGTCGGTGACTAAGACTCTGTGTCGACTAAGACAACGATGAGGGAACTGCAAGTGGAACAGGCAAGTGGCGTGGATCGCCTCACTCTTATCTTTTAAATACTCGACCGACACGCAACACGGACGACAACTAAGATGGACACGGCGAGCGGCGCGGCCCTCGGATAAGAGGATACGAGCTCTGGTCCGAACGCCGCGCTGCCGCTGCTACTGGACTGGGGACGCGACGATCACGACACGAAGACACGGACAAAAGAAGAGAGTGGGGAGCCGACGCCGCGGCGGATCACGACGCGCGAGGCTGGGGCGGCGGAGGAGGGGAGAGGACGCCTTCCCTCGGGTCTCTCTCCCTTCCTGGCCGCCCGTCGCCGTCGAGCGGACTGCACAGCACATTGAGGCGACTGGGGGCGTGGACTGGAGAGCGCAGGCGGCGGTGGGAGCTGGTTCCCTCGTCTTCCGATGGACGAGAGCTCGCCACGGCCGCCTTTGCCCGCCGGCGTATTCACAGCATGATGACTGGACAACATGGACATCGCCCGACCGCTCGGTCGCGGTTCCTCCCCTCCGACTGGCGGCTTAGACGACGAGGGAGGAAGAGAGCGCGGACGAGACGCCGTCGTCGTCGCTGGAGCTGGCGTCGAGCGAGAGCCCGTCCTGCTTGACCTCGCGGATGTGCATGGTGCACATGCCCTGGTTCCGCGACAGCTTCTTGCAGCCGTCGATCTTACACAGCCGGCCGCGGCGGTGCACCTCGCAGAAGCCACCGCCGCGGTCCGTGCGCACGCAGCCGTCGATCTTGCAGTTGCGGAAGCCGCCGTGGGTCGCGCAGAAGTTGCCGCGCTGGGCACCCTTGGGGCACCCCTGAGCCTGGCAGCGCTTGCCGCCGCCGTGCGCGCGGCACAGGCCGCCGCCCTGGCTGCTCTTGTTGCAGTCGGGGAACTTGCAGCGCGCGCCGCCGCCGTGGGCCTTGCACAGCCCGTGAGACTGCGCCGCCTTGGCGCAGCCGTCCTCCTTGCACTTCTTGCCGCCGCCGTGGCCGATGCAGAAGTCGCCGTTCTGGCTCGACTTCTTGCAGCCCTCAATGCTGCACTTGCGTCCGCCGCCGTGGGTCTTGCAGAAGCCCTTGGAGCGCACGCGGCGCCCGCAGCCGTCGATCTTGCACACGGCCATGCTCTTGGGGCTCTTGGTCGTCGACCCGGGCGTCATGCACTTGAGGTGGTGCTCGTGCTTGACGAGCGGCGTCGTCGTCTGCGCAAACGCGTCCAGCGCGTGGCCGCGGAAGAGCAGCTCCTGCTCCACCTCGGGCAGCAGCCGGTCGAGCGAGTCGAAGGCCGACTCGACCTGCTGGATGTCGTGCGGCATGGGCCGGTCGAACACGGCGAATGCGAGCGGGTCCAGGTCCTCGAGCGGCAGCTTCGAGTCTCCCGCGGACGTGAAGGCGATCGGCTCGACGTTGACGGATCCCTGCTGCACATGCATCTGCTGCTGCTGCTGTTGCTGCTTGATGGCGACGGCCGGCGTGTGGGGGGCGCTGTGCTGCTGCTGGGCCATGCTCAGCTGGAGCATCTGCTGCATCTCGCCGACGGGGCTGCGCGCCATCATGGGCTGTCCGTAGGCCTGGTACTGCTGCACCGGGTGCATCTGCACGACGTTGATGTAGCCCATGCTGTGGTGGCGCGCGAGCATCGGGATGCTGGCCTGGACTTGGTGCTGGTGCTGCGGCGTGCCGGCCATGGGCGTGCCGGCCATGGGCGACGCCATGACGCCGTACGGCATCATGGTCGCCGGCAGCGATGCGTGCCGAGTGAGCGCCGCGGGAGGCGCCGCGAAGGACGCGTAGGCCTGCGGCGCGGCCAGGAACTGCGGCCGGCCGGCCGTCGTCGTCCAGGCCTCGACGTCGCAGCCCATCATGGCGATCTCGTCGCCGAGCAGCACGTCTCCGCCGCTCGCGGGCGCCGGGTAGCCGGCGGCGGGAATCTGCAGCGAGGGCATGGCGAGCTGGCGGCTGGGGGGCGACGGCTCCTGCTTGTTGGTCGGGGCGGCACGGCTGCCTTCAGTCGGCGCGGGCACGCTCTCGATGGACATGCGACCTATTCTGTGCGCTGATTTGTGCTATGGTCCGGCGGGAGCACTAGTGTCCGACCCAAATCCCGAGGCGACGCCGCGTTCCTGTGCGCGGGCGGGGGGCGAGGGGGGGCACGAACACTGCGGACGCAGCAGGTAGGGCGGCAATTCAGTAATGAGCGCCAGTAGGGCGGCGGGAGGGGGGAAACCAGCCGCGGGAGACCCGAGCGGGAGAGGGAAGGAAGGAGAGGAGGAGGGGAGAGGGAGCAAGCGGTTCACTGGTGGTGGGTATGGTGGCCGCGCTCGTGTTGTGTGTCCGACTTTTTGAACTGACTATTTATGGCGTCGGCCGTGGCCGATCGCGCGGGCTTTGTTGCGTGAGTGTGAGGGCAAGCAGACGGGCCGCGCGCACGCAGCCGCGGCGATGCGCCAGCTGGTGGAAGCTCGCGCGACCAGCTGTTTGGATACACCCGGGCAAGAGGACAAGTGGCTCGGCGCCGACCTGGCTATGCCCGGCACTAAAGCGCGTGATTGGCGAGCATAGAACGGGCGATTCGACGGGCAAGCACCGGTTTGTTTCCTGGTTCAATCGGCGAAGGTCCCCCCTCCGCCCCCCGTTCCTCCTTCTTTCTTTCGCAATTCCTTCTCAGGTCTTCCCGTTTATGGCGGTTCGATAGGCGACCGGTGAATCTTCCCGCGGCTCCCCAGCGCAACAGTGCTTCCTGCACAGCCTCCACCAGCCGTTGCTGATTCCGTCGCCGGTTCCATCGGTGATTGCTCCGGCAGATTGATTTTCGCGGCGGCGCAACCTGCACGGCAAGCGGTCGACGCCTCCGCCGCTCATGCACAGAAGAAGTGGCTTGCAGAGGGCCTGCCGTTGCCGATGGTCAGATCAAGGCGGGCAGGACGCCACCGTGGCCTCGGATTTTTGTGTTTTGCGTCTAGGCGGACGGTCAGCCAGCCAGGCAGCCGGGCGTCGGTCGCTGATCGTCAGATGCGCTGAATGCTATACGGCGCGGCGCATCTACATCTGGTTATGCCGTGGGTTTACTGGATCCTCGCTTACATTCCCCAAGTGTGCGCACTTCTCAGGTGTCACGCTGTCCAAACCACCTGGCGGCGGTTTCGCGCATACAAAAGTCAGCATGTTGAGGTCCAGAAGGCGTCTCGCGGCAGTCGCGGATGGCCTCACCAGTCAACAAACCTTGACGCATCTGGTGCTCTTGTTCTGGACTTTTTGCGGTGCTGACGGACTGCTCGGCATACAGTTCCTCATACAAAATATTCAGAACGCGTCGAGTCACGGACGGCTTTTACGACTCCCCATACAAACACCGAGTCCGACGGCATTTATATCGCGCTGCGTCCGGTTCGGCACGCGTGAGCCATGGACGTCTCCGCCCCGGCAGTCATCCGCTCGAGTTTTTTCGAGCCGCCTGCCGCTTTTTGTGCGTCTGTACTGCTCTGCCTGCATGTACATACGGCGGGCGATCGCGCGACCGCTCGAACAACGGTCCGTCCTCACGCCAGCCGTCGCCTGGACGCGAGCCAATCGGCAAACCACTGACGTTCGCTATGGCGAAAGCAGTTAGGCGGACGACTGCCACTCACGTCGCCTCGTGGAGTATAACCAAGAGTTCCCCCCTGCGAGTAACCCGGTGTTACTCACCTGGAGTCGAGCAAGTGAGCCTCCGCGAGCGTTACGCTACACTGGACGAGAGCACCACAGCGGCGAGAATTAAGCTGCGCACTGAGCTCCGGGCGGATGATGAAAGCGGCGGGGTTTACGCTCGTTTCTTCAAGTGATCACCTGGTGCGCCTGCTGGCGCCAGCTCTCACCTCATCATGGCCCATACGACCGCACGACTGCCCTCACATCACATCACATCACTTCCTTCGCTCGGTCGTCGCCCGCGAAGGCTTCTCTCTTCCTCCCGCACGGGCGGCAAGCTCGTGTCGAGTCTCGCGCGACTGCCGACTGCTGGCCGCCAACTGTCCGGCACTTCCGACGCAAATTGCAATGGACGCGCGTCCCACCCCTGAGCCCACTCGACGCGGCTCTGCGCGCCACGCAGAGAGCGGAGCTGAGCTGAGCTCTGAGCGCAGAGCCCACGCGAGTCTTCCCGTGACGTCATGACCGTGCGCCGCCAGCCTCCCCTCGCTCCTCGGCAATAAGCAGGCTTGCTGTGCGGAAAGCGCGCGACTGTATGATTTCAGCTGGACCACGCATGCGGCTCGCGGTTGGCGATGGTGGACTGGACTGGGGTCGCGGCACCTTGTGTGACGAAAGGAACTAGAAGTGCGACACGGTCGGCGGAAAAACACGCTCCGGGCCATCCTGGCGGTCCGCTCCGGCATCGTCGGACCTGATCTTGGTGGATGGCGGCGACGCGTTTATCACGCACGATCCTTGTCACTGGCAGTGTCAGCCACGGCCACGACCGGCGGCCTCATGGAGCGCGACACTCGGTCCACGTGCTCGGCTGGTCGTTGAGGACCGCGGATCCACGCTCGCGCTGTCTCAGAGCGATCATGGCGGGTTCGACGGCGGTCAGTGGCACACCACGATGCACCGTGGACTGCTGGCATGATGGATGCGAGGTGGTGAACCGTTAGTCCTCTAGAGTGGGCCCGCCACTGGTCTGTCCAAGGATACACAACACTGCCAGAGTGCACTGCTACTGTTTCAGCAACACCGAGAGCCCGAGGGTGTTGACACGGAGGTGATTGCAGAGCCGAGGCTCACGGGGTTCTCAGGCGTGCAGCCTGTACTCGAACAAAGCAAAGGACACCTGAGGCGCTCTGCACTCACATTTAACTGACCCCCTCGGTGGCGACGGCGTCTCCAATGTAATGGAGGAAGTAGAAGCTGAACAGCTAGCTGCTCCCGCTCTGGCGAAAGAGCCTGCGTTCGACCACTCTCGGAGCAGCGTCGCGTTCGAGAACTGTGCAGCCCTTTAGACTCGGATGCGTCGACCGTGTCGACTCGACACGATGCGTTCACCGAATGATTCGCCGAATGATTCGCCGAATGATCCAGCGGTCCGCGTGATGGCATGATCGGGACTGGACTGGGAATTCGGTGGGGGCGGAGTGTACGGACAGCTAGCGAAGTTGAACAGACATCCACTTCTCTCTCTCTCTGTCGGCGACAATCTGCATCTCGCGTTCCCCCGAGCGTCTTCTACGCTGCACTCCGTACACCAGCGCGCTTGTGGAGGTATGTACAACAGGAAGAGAGCATCACAGCTCGTTTGCCAGTCGTCGATTGAGCAGTTGAAGCATGCAGCCACCATAGAGATGGGAGGATGCGCGTGTTCACCTCAACGAGGTACAATCCGATCCCATCTCGCGGGCATTCGCGCCTGTCCAATCGCGCGCAGCATCTTTGACAGAGGATCCATCCTCGATATCGTAAATTTGACAGCGAGTCGCCGCGAAAGAGGTAAGGCGGATCGGATTCTTGGCTGAATGTGTGAGCTGTGCGCACGGGACAGACGCGCTCTCGGATTCGACCACTCCTTCAGTCTGCTGCTTCGCTGTCAGTGCAGCGGGGAAGATCGCATCTTGGACCTCGATGCGCTTCGCCCTGCGTCCAGAGCGGCATCTCACGCCATCGACATGCACTCCACCCACCTTTTCGTCCACCCGGAGGTCTCCGGCTCGGACTCCGACAAGATCTCGTCGGTGCTGAACACTCGAGCGTACCCTGCATCACAGCGCTCCCTCCAAGATGTTCACGTCTCTGCGGAGAGGCCGAACTCAATCCGTTAAACAGAGCAGAAGCAGGCGTCGCCATTGCCTGACTGCAAATCGATCAGCGCGTGTTGGGTGTTCCACGAACACCATTGGGGCTGTGAACACCTCGTCCAATCTTCTCGAGAGAGGTGACGAGATCTGTTTGTTGCTTGAGATCTGCGCGCATGGGTACAGTGTACCGACACCACTTCAACAAGATCCGTTCTCAGGTTTGAGCTGTGACCTTGATGGCTTCATGTTCGAAAATAGAACCACGCCACGCGCCGAGATTGGATTCTCGTCATAAGACGGCGAGGCCTGCATGACGCTCGCTCGGTTGATGGCGTTAAAGTATCCACGAGGGGAGTCTCTAGCGTCGCCGCAGTCGCTGAGCTGACGGCCAGCCACCCACGCCGGCGCTCGCACTCGCCAACCATCCGCCTCGCGCTCCCCGCTACGTCACGCCATCCGACGACCCGTCCAGCATGAAGATGCCGCAGGACGAGCGTGGGCCGGTGCCCATCAGCGGCTACCTGTTCAAGATGAAGGCGTCCGAGCGCGTGCTGACGCCGCAGTGGACCAAGCGCTTCTTCGCGCTCGAGGGTTGCGACCTCAAGTACTACCACCACGAGAGCTCGGCCGAGGCCGCCAAGGTCATCCCGCTGCTCAGCGTCGAGTCTGTGCGGCGCTTCGAGAACGGCGACCACGGCGTCTTCAGGTGCGTCAGCCCCGCTCCGTCTTATTTCCCCCTTCCCGGCAGTCATCGTGTCGGATGGGGAGGTGTCCATCGCGTCGGTTCTTCTGACGTGCCATATTGTTTCTTATCCGCGCGCATCTCGACGGCAAATCCCCCCATCGCCATCTTATCCCGCGCCATCACCACCACCACCACCACCACCACGTCGTGCCTCCATCCAGCTTCGTGCTCAAGACTCCCGAGCGCAGCTACTTCCTGCGCGCCGAGAGCAAGGGCGACATGAAGCGCTGGGTGCGCGGGCTGCAGGAGCAGCAGGCGCTCTGGCGCGCCAAGCTCGACAAGAGCGGCGGCGACCCGGCCGCCAAGCCCAAGCCCAAGCACTACAGCGACATCCCGCGGGGCTCGCTCGTGCCGCAGGCGTCGGGCTCACGCCTGCTCTCGTCATGATCATCGCCCTCCACCGCACCTCCGACCGCATGAATCACCATTTACCATTTGCCTTGTTATAAATCGCACGGGATCGCCTTGAACCTCTCCGCTTTCCCGCCGTCAACCGCTTCTTGATCGCGTTGCGTTGCTCGCTGCCGCTCGTCTATAGACCCGAAAACTTGGCCCAGCCTGGCGCGCTCTCACACAGCGCGCGGATAAGCGCGTGGCGCTTCTCGGCGTCCTGCAGCAGCCGTGCGAGGTCCGGCACGAGGCGGCCCACGAAGTCGAGCTCGAACGACTCGGTTAAATACTGGTAAAACTCGCGCGCCGTGATCTGCTCGCTGCCAAACTTGCGCGTGTGAGACGTGAACACCTTCATCTTCTTCGTATCGCCTTCGAACGCTTGCAGTACCGACTCGAGGATCGACTTGTGGAGCTGCTGGGCCTCCTCGCCGACCACAGGCTGCACGTCCTCGACCTGGATCACAGCCACCTTGTTGCGCTTGCGCGCCGAGGAGGCCGAGCGCACGCGACCTTCCGCCGAGGGAGGAGAGATGAGCGAACTGCGCTTCTTCAGCTCCTTCTCCTTCTTCACCTGCTCCTTGAACCGGGAGAAGGCTGCCGTGAGTTCCTCTCGCTTTGTCTCGTCCGCTAGCAGCTTGACACTGTTCGGAATGACCTTGTTGGCCGTCTTGGACCCCACGAGTCGACGGACGTGTTCGCAAAAGTCATCAGCCGATAGCTCGCCCATGCCAAAACTGCGCGAGGTCGCCTTGAATTGCTCCACGATCGCCTCTTCGTTACCAGCCGCGTGCGTCTCAGCCCACGACGTGAGCAGCGCAATGACCTGGGCGTATATCGCTTTGGTCTCCTTCGAGTTCTGCTGCCGCTCCTCTTCCAGCCGCGCGCGCTCTTCGGCTTCACGCTGCAGTTGTGCTTGGCGCTCAGCCTCAACTGCCGCCGCCGCTTCCTCTCGCGCCTGGGCCGCAGCTTCGTAGATGGCTTGGTACTCCTTCGTCTGGTTCTGTCGGTAAGCCTTCTTGAACTCCGTGACGAACTCGTCTAGGATGGTAAAGAACTCCATCGGACCAACCTTCCGCGGGTCCTCTCCAAACGACGACACCAGCTCCTGGTACGCCGTCTCCAGGCCGTTGAAGTCACGACCAAGCTCCTCCAGCACTTCCTCCGCATCCTTAGCAAACGGATTCATCGCTTCATAAAACTTGTCGCCGTCGATGTGGTCGTTCTTCGAAGCGCGCACTTGACCCTTGAGCATCGCTAGCTCCGTGTTATATCCGGACAAATCGGCGCGCAGTTGGTCGAGCGACAAGCGCTTTGCGTCCACGATGTGGGGAACTTCTCCCGCGAAAGTGATCACATCCGGCGCCTTCTCTTCAAGCTGATGCAACAGGTAGTGCATGAGCGTGATGCGTGGGTCCACCGACTTGAGCGTGTGCAGCTTCGTCAGCGTGTCTAACTTGAAGCCGTACGCGCCGCCGCGAGGAGTGCTGCCGTTCAAATAGTTACCGATGGCAAGAATGTGCTCCAACACGCGGCGGAACTTGTCGCTTTCGGTGACTTGATCCGTTGCGGCCACAAGCGTGTCAAGCTGCGCCTGCGTCTCCAGCACGCGGTTCTCGAACTGAAACTTGTACCGGATGCACTTGATGCGCTGCGTGTAGCGCGGGATCGTGAGCAGTTCCAGGAAGAACTTCTCCACGTTGCCCAGTAGCTTGACATCGCCGTCATAATTCTTGAGCAGGTCGATCTCTTCGAGCGTCGGAGAGATGGAGATCAAAACGTTCAGCACCTCCGAGGTCAGGCGGCTGCTGTCTAGCGAGTAAATCGCGCTCTTGATGTCCTCCGCAGACATACGGAAGCGCGCAATGGCGATCGAGACGTTTTGCTGGCGCTTCGGGTCCAGCAGAAGAACCTGTTGGGGCTGTGCATCCTTTGCCGGGTCCTTCTTCTTCTCGTCCTGCTTCTTGGATGCGTCCACAGGGTTTTTGCGGAACATCCACTCCATCTCGCCCTTGTCAAACTCAGCGTGCGCGTCGTTCAGCTTCATCCAGACTGTGCTGCTCACCACGTTCACCGGCACGCGCGTCCAGAACAGTGGGCGAAGCTCGACGTTCGGGGTGACAGTCTCCTTCTTCGGGAGCTGAGGCTCTTCGGGCTTCTTCACTGCCACGGACTTCTTTAGCTTTGATGATAGGCTCGCTTGCAGTGCTCCTGGGTCCACGCGGACTGCTTCAGCCTTGGGCGGGAGGCCAGCGAGGATCCCGCTGCCTCCACCGCCGCTCTTCTGGTTAGGAGACGGCGCGTCTGGAGTATCGAGGAGGTCCGCGTTGAGTCCTGCGGCGCTCATCTTCATCTTGACTTGCTCAGATGGCATGCCCATCTTCACCAGCTTGAAGAATTTCTCGTAATCGGGATCCTCCTTCACAGTCATGGCTTGAGCCGGAGGCGTAGAAGTCGATGGGGCCCCGCCCGACCCTGGCACGACAGCGTCTGGGTTGTCCAGCACTGAGGGGTCAACACCGTCCGCGCTCATCTTCAGCTTGACTTGCTCAGGCGGCATACCCATTTTCAACAGCTTGAAGTACTTAACATATCGCTCATCGTCCTTGACGAGCGTGCCGCTGGAAGATGGCGCAGCTGTGCCATTGCTGGCAGCAGCAGGTGCTCCACCACCAATAATCGCGTCGGGGTTATCGAGAACAGACGGGTCAACGCCAGCCTGCTGCATCTTCATCTTGACTTGCTCGGGCGGCAGACCCATCGACAGCAGCTTGAAGAACTTCAGGTAATCTGGATGGTCCTTCGCTGCAACTCCTCCACTAGCAGCAGCGGGAGCAGCACTCGAAGCGCTCTCCGCGGCTCCTGGCGCAGATGCCGGCGCAGGTGGCAGCGCCGATGGCAGCGCGGATTTAGCAGCAGCAGCTGCCGCCGCCGCCGCAGCTGCAGTAGCTTCTTCAATCGCGCGGCCGTGTTCTTCTTGCATCGCAGCGCGGCGTTGCTCCGACTCGGTCATCTTCCGCTTCAGCTTCTCAACACGGTGGCGCAGTTTCTCGTTCTCCGCTTGCAGCTGTGCGAGCAGCTCGTTCGTCTCGTTGGACGCCTCGTTGGAGGCCTCATTTCCCGCTTCCTCTTCCGATGCCTGTGACGTCTCTGCTTCCTCCTTTTGATCTGGCGCGTTTTCCTCCTCCGATCCATCGGTGGGCTCCGTCGGCGACCCGCTGTTCTCATCGATGATCTGCCGGTGCACATCAACGACCACGACGCCTGTCAGCGTTTGTCATCAGCGTTGAAGCAGCCAACGCCAGCGACGTACCATTAGATTGTTGCCGATAGAGCCTCGGGACTGACTCCGCGCCACACGATTCGTGAACCCGTTGTCACCCGCGCCGACGCCGTCCACGCTCACGGGTGAGAGCACCTGCGCGCGCACCGCTGTCCCGCACTCGATACAGAACTTGACGCGCGCTGGGAGCTCATTGCCGCACTCGATGCAGAACTTGGCGTGGCTGGCCAGCTGTACGAACACACATCCACCCAACAGTATGGAGTCAGCCATTGGAACCCAGCACGGCACAACACCCCCATCGACAGCTTACATTGGTGACTTGCGGCGCGGTCGGGGCGAACGGCGAGGCCGAGAAGCTGCGACGCTTGTTGTACGCGGGCCGCGAGCCAGCGATCTCGAGCGTGGCGTCCGCGTCCAGGCAGTCCATGCAATACCACTGCGGGCGTGACCGCTCTGACTTTTTGCGGTCCACCGCCTTGCGGCCACAGTCCTTGCAGACGGCGATGTGGCACCCGCGGCAGTGGTGTCGGCGGCGCAGGATGTTGAACGACTTGGTGCACACGCCGCACTCAGGCTCGCGGCCGAACATGTCCTCTGGCGCCAGACTCAGTCGGCTGCTCAGCGTCGCGCGCTGCGCGGACGACGGCGGCGCCTTGGCGGGCGTCGCGGGCGAGGCCGGCGGCGTGAAGATGGCGCCGCTGTCCGCCTTGGTGGGCGTGCGCGGCTCGTCGCTCATGCTTCCTCTCCTCCTGCTCTTCTTCTTCTTCTTCTTCTCGGGTCTCGGGCTCTACGGCTCGGACGGAGACGCCCCCGGGCGCGATGGACAGCGCGCGGGGCGGACCACGCAGCGGGGAGAGACGCGCGACGGCGGGGCGCGCACGGAGCGCCGGGCGGCAGCCAGGAGGGCGGCAGCAGCAGCGGGAGACGTCGTCGTCGGCGCCTTCCTTCCGCTTCCGGCGCGGCTTTTCTTCTTGTTCTCACCTCGGCTTGCCGTCAGTGGCGGACAGGATCGGGTTTGACGGGTTGGGCCGGAGGGATCGAGTTTAAGAGGTCGATGTCGAGAGAGTGCGTGTCGCACGTTGCGCACTTACTTCGCCCGAGTATGTGAGGGATCCACTGCGAGTCGATTACGGCGGGGATTATCCGTTTTGGGAGGTAGTTGCCGCGTTGAAAGATTTTGGACGGGGTTGCAGTCGACACCCGCTTCTGACGAAACCGTGGGCTGCTCTCTCTAGTGCGTAGACTGGATTGTCAGAATAGGGTGAAGAGACATCCCACAATCCAAGTGTCCAGCGGCTGCCTGCCCAGGCAGGAATCCACAACGCAGTCATGCAGAACGTCGGACAGAGTGCTGCTGGGTGATCATTGTGGCTTGGAAGGCACAGCACGTTCGATGTTTCCCATCCACGCGCTCGTGTCGAGGGCGGACTGACGTTTCGCGTCGTTTGATCCTCTTCGCACCCTGTTTTGCAACCACCCGCTATCGAGCGGTCATCCGTATCCTGTACACCTTTTACGTATAGATGCCATATATACGTAAACAGTAGACAGGATATGGATGACTGCTTCAAAACGGGCTGAACCATGTTCAGCAAATCCTGTGTGGACACACCACGCCAAGAGCGTGGACGACGACAGAGACAAGCAACGCCACAATCCGCCAGCAGGAGGCTCAAGAAGCTCAAGAAGCCCGCCGCTCGCTCGCTCGCCTCGCCCCGCCCCGCCTCGCCCCGCCCTGCCCCGCCCCGCCCTACGCCCGCCAACATGTTCGCCTGGGTGCTCAACAAGATCCCGCTGTCGCAGGGCGGGAAGGTCGCGCTAGGCACGGCGCTGTGCCTCGGCCTGTGCGCCATCCCCTTGTCCAAGAGTGCGTTCTTGACGCGCATCCCTCCCCCTCCAACAACGGACACTCACCATGCGTAAATGTGCATGTCTGCAGAAACCAAGCCGGGCCACGACCTATTCTCGTCCGAGAAGCCGCAGGACATTGTCGACGCCGAGGTGCAGAAGCGCCGCGAGGCGCTCAACATCAAGTAGGAGGCGCTCACCATCAAGTAGAAGGCGCCGCGATAAGGTTACCTCGCCGAGAACCAATCCATGGCGCGTCCGTCGCCGACCGGTCACCGCATCTGCGCGTACGACGAGACCTGCACCTTGAACTGCTTCGGGCCCTTCTTGAGGATGTAGCACTCGTTGCGCAGCACGTCGACAAAGTCGTAGAAGTTGTCCACCTGCAGCCCCATGCTGTCCGCCACCTCGAGCAGGTCCTCGAACGAGAAGAGCGCCGAGTTGCGCCGCTCCGCTGCCTTCATCAGCCGCGCCACGTACGCCTTGACCTTCTTGGACAGGCTCATGCCGCCGCTTCGCCCAAAGTCCAGGCTCCCGTCCTCCGTCACGAACGTGTCCAGCAGGGACTCGTGCATGATGTCCACCACGTCCTGCGCGTGGCTCGCCGTCACCACCTCGGCCAGCTCGGCGCGTGCGCGCGCTTGGGACAGCCGGATCAGCGATTCGAGCTGCCTCGTCGTGACCGGGATGCTGTCCGACGACGATCCGTGCGCGTCGCCCGCCGAGTTGCGCAGCTCCAGGTACTTCTTCTGCAGTAGCGCGGCGGCCTCCGCTGACAGCCGCGGGTGCACGTAGCGACGCGCGTACGCGATGAACTTGCGCACATAGTAGATCGGGATCGGCCGCATCGTGTAGTCCATCGCGTTCTGGCGCAGCCGATGCGACAGCAGCCGGTGCGTGGCGCTGGGATCGTCGTCATCGACAGGCAAGGACGATGCGACGTCGCTCGAAGACGATACCCACTGGCTGCTTTTGCTCCCGCCTCGCCCCTCCCACGTCGAGCGCGGCCGCTTGCGCTGCTTCCCCCGCGCATGCATTCGCATGACGTGCTCCGACAGCAGCCGGTCGCGCTCCTCGTCCGGGCGGTCCAGCAAGATGAACACCAGGTCGAAGCGCGAGAGCAGCGCCGCCTTCATCTTGAGGTTCTCGCCCACCGATCGGCTGCGGTTGTAGTGGCCGCCGCTCGGGTTCGCGGCCGCTATCACCGACGTGCGCGCGTTCAGAGTGCATACGATCCCCGCCTTGGCGATGCTGATGCTCTGCTGCTCCATGGCCTCGAGCAGAGCCTGGTAGTCGATGCCCATCTTGTCGAACTCGTCGATGCAGCACACGCCTTGGTCGGCCAGCACGAGCGCACCTGCTTCCAGTGCATAGTCCCCCGACGAGTCCTTGACCATCGTCACGGTCAGCCCGGTCGTGGTCGTGGTGTTTCCACCCACATACACTGCTCGAGGCGCCACAGCCGCGACGGCGCGCAGCATTTGGCTCTTGCCGAGGCCTGGGTCGCCGACGATGAGGACGTGCGAGTCAGCGCGGGAGAAGCACGCCGAGTCCTTCTCGTCCGGGTTCCTCGTGCCGCCAAGCAGCGCAAGGATGAGTCCCGCCTTGACGATCTCGTTGCGGTAGATGCCGGGGCACAGCGCGTGCACCAGTCGGTCGAAGACATCGCCCTGGTTGATGATGGCGCTGATCTGCTCCAGGTCCTCTTTGGTGAAGCTCACGTCGGCAGCCTTGTCCTTGTTCTTGTCCGCCTGCGCGTCCACCAACACGTCAGTCCCCAACGTCACCTGCATTGGCATACAGCAACAGCCATGCCCGATACCGTCGCGGAGTTCTCGACGGCGTTGGCCGACAGGTAGAGGATGTAGAGGCTGTTGCTCTGTGCGCGCTTGCCGTAGCGGCCGCCGTGGATCTCCGAGTTGATGCTCTTGACGACGCCCGATATGGTCACGACGTTGCCCGGGATGCACGAGTCCACTAGGTCCTCGCACAGCTCCACCTCGATCTGCGGCACGGCATCGACCGTCAGTACCGAGCGCGCGAGCAACGATCCAGCACACATGGGCCGCGCTCCTGACCATCCGAGGGATGCGTCCTGGACCTGCGTCCGTGCTCTCCATCTCCTGCAACCTGTTTCGTATGAGCATGTCAGCCAGAGCAGCCAGGGAAGGCACCGACTCATTCATCGACAGCCGGCGCACTTGATCTTCTGGTAGTCGACGGTCTCGACGGTCGACCGGTTGGGCAGCAGCGCCTTGCTGCGGCAGGGCGAGTGCTCGCACTGCGCCGGCGGGCTGTACTTGCCGTCCGGGAAGGCGCGCGAGGTGACCTCGCTGCACTTGGCGCACACAAAGTCGCAGCGCGTGACGAGCGGCTTGATGGCGCTCACGCGCACGACCGTGCCGACGACGCTGACGAACTGGTTGACGGCCTCGGCCTTGAGCGCGGCGATGGGCAGCACGGGCGTCACGCCGTGCAGCCGCACATTGATCTTGGTGCGGTCCGGCGGCAAGCTGCGCTGGCGCGCGGGCGTCTCCTCCATCTCCTGACGCAGCTCGTGGCGCCGCATGCACAGCGCGATGCCCAGGCACGGCAGCACCTCGTCGACGCTCTCGTGCAGGACGCGCTCAAAGTCCGGCAGGCCCGTCGCGCCGCGCACCAGCTCGGCGTACGACAGCCATACGACCGCCAGCTCGGGCACCGCCAGGTCGTACGGCTGCAGCAGCGGCGCCCACTGCGCCGCGTCGCGGAAGCAGTCGCGGAAGGCCAGCGCCGCCTTGAAGCGGCCCTCGCTCTCGCTCACGGGCGAGTAGTACGCCGCGCCGCGCGTGTCACCCGGCAGGGAGACGCCCACGTGGTGGTCCTCCGGGAAGTATTGGCTCCACACGCACGTCGCGGCCGCCACCGGCGGCGACAGCTCCATGGCGGCGGAGCCCATCGGCGCCATCTTGGAGCGGCTACTTGTCCCAGACACTTGGTGTTGAACAGATTGTTTCAATACACTAGTTATCCGTCAAAGTACGATTTATCATTCGGTAAAGTACGAGATCAGATGCGGTTGCGCGAAGGTTGCGCGCGTTTTGGCGGGAAGCGATTCCGAAAATGGCGCGCGCTGATTGGCCGGTTGGTGTCTGCCCGCGCGCCAAGTTCAAATTTTTCCCGCGCGCTTTTTCGCGTGTCAACCGACGACCTGCGGCCGACCGACGCCGGGGGCGAGTACTCGGGGACTCGCTCGGCCGCGCGCGCACATCTACAGTAGTGGCACGCTGCAGCCTGTTGCTGCTGCCGAGGCGACGTCGCGCTGCTCCTCTTGCCGCCTTCATCCCGTCGGATCGACTGGATACCCACCCCATCCACTCCTGCGAGCAGCGATATCGTCGACTTTGTCCGAGGTGCAGCCGCGGCGCTGGGCCAGCATGAACCCGAACGACATGATGAGCCCCGTGCGGAAGAAGCTGCCGCGCGCAGGCGCGAGTGGGACGCCGGCGCGGGTACGGCGGTCGCGCATGGCGGCATGCATAGATTGTGGCGACTGACTGTGTGTGTATGCTTCGTTGGGTGATGCAGGCGGAGCGGAGTCTTCACCAGCCCAGCCCAAACCGGACCGAGGCCGCAGCTGCGATGATGCACTTGTTCTCTTCGTCAGCTGATGCTGCGCTAGCCGGTAGCAAGGTGAGGTCATCTGCTGGAGCGGGCTCACTGCACAGGAGGCTGATACGATAGCGTGTTGTTGCAGGCGATTGCATCGCACAAGAGGCCGCCCGGGCCCGCTACCGGCAAGGTTAAGCGCCGCTACGTGCGCAAGGCCCCCAAGAAGGTGAACACGTCCGTGAAGACTGAGATGAAGGCTGCATGGTCCGCTTCGCCGCCGAAGGTCGAGGCGAAGAAGGCGCCAAGCGCACAGATCGGCGAGGACGCGGACGAGGAGACGAAGGCATTGAGCGATAGCCAACAGGGCGAGAGCAATGGTGAAGGCAAGGCTGAGGGAGATGACGGCCGCTTCTTTCCGTTCCGCGAGTACAACCGCAAGGAGAAGTCCCTGGGGCTATTGTGCGAGAAGTGCGTAACCTGGCATGAGAACCTCGAAGATGACGCAGCGACTAACGTGGTGGACCTGCATTGGTTTGCTGCTTGCTACAGCTTCCTCAAGCTCTACCGAGGCGACTGCATCACGGAGATCTGCTTGGACAAAGCGGCCGCGGAACTAGGTATATTTGTGCTGAAGAAGCGGCACTGAAGAATTGTTCACAGCTCACGAACACCTCTCATTTTCCCAGGTGTGGAACGTCGACGCATTTACGACATCGTCAACATCCTGGAGAGCATTTTCCTTGTCAGCCGCAAGAGCAAGAATCTGTACAACTGGCACGGCCTCCAGTGCCTTCCCAGCTCTATCGTTGCCATGAAGGTAGGCCGTGTCTCGGGGCATCAGAAACCTACAACCTGCTCTCCTTCTAACGTCTCTTGATGGGAACCCTGTGCACAGAAACGGTATGAAGAAACGTTGGCGTCTTCGTCGAGCGGGTCCGGCAGCGTGCCTGAGTACTCGTTCAAAGGCAAAGGTAGGAACACCCACTGCCTTGTCTTTGCTGTTGCTGAATGCAGCAGTCCTAACAAACATCTATCTCTTGTGGCAGACCGGAGGCGAGGCAAGTCGCTCTCGAAGCTCAGTCAAATGTTTGTCCAGCTCTTCCTCGTCAAGGTATACGATCTTTTCTTCGTGAACGCATATTCTCAGCAGTATTAAGAAGCTGACTTGACTTCTCTCAAACACAGGAGCACTGCATCATCCCGCTGGATCAGGCAGCCAAGCAGCTCATCCAGTCGGAGCAGGCGGAGAACGAAGAGGACCGACAGCTCAAGAGTACGTCTTTCGCACTCGCCCCTCGTTTCGTTGTCGCGTTCGAGATTCTGATCGTATCCTGACCACAACTGATGCGCACTCACAGCCAAGATCCGCCGACTGTACGACGTCGCCAACGTCCTCGTGAGCGTGGGTCTCATCGAGAAACTGCAGCTCTCGAACTGCCGCAAGCCCGTCTTTCGATGGAAGGTGCGAGACGTGAACGCCTCGGGGGGTATGAGTGAAGCTGTCGATGGAGAGGATCTCGAGGTCAAGACGGAGGTCACGTCGGACCACAGCTTCCACGCTGCGAGCACAATGGACAAGACGCCAGTAGCTGTCCATGACGGACGCGATCTCGATGACACGGACGCATTCAAGACGTCGCAGTCATGCGACAGCGACATGTCGGAAGACGACGGCAGCGACTCGCAATCGGACTCGAGCAACGATGGGGGCACGAAGCGCAAGCAGAATGATTTGGACGCACCGGATTCCGGTTCTTCGGAGGACGAGGCGGTTGTCAAGCGCGCAAGGAGCGAAGACAGTGCGCCTGCTCGACCTTTAGTGATGGCGCCGACTTCTACGCCAACTGTGCTCTGCATGGACTCGACCAACACACCCGTGCACCCTCGCGACATGCTGCTCCAGAAGGAGGAAGAGCTGCGCGCCTTCATGCAGCAGTACACGAAGGAGTACGTGGGTTACCTCATGGCGCACCGGCGTACCAGTCTAACGGCTAACCAAGCCCCCGCTGGAGCCTCCACACCTCTCTCGAGCACGCGGACAGCATCCAGTGCTGTCACCTCTACTGCCATGGACGTCCACAGCACTCCCGTGACGCTGCCGTCTCTCGTTAGCAGTGTGCAGGAGCTGCTACTGACGGAGAGCCCGCAGTCGGTAGAGATGCTGCCGGCTGCGATGCGCGTGGACGGCAAGACGCTCCCGGCGATCACGACCTCGCCCGTCGCCTCCGCGGGCGAGCCGACCGCGGACTCGAGCCCCAAGCCGCTGCTGCTTCGCCAGGCAGAGGCCGAAAGCGCCGCTGCGCAGGTGCCCAAGACCGTAGATGTCGACGACCCGTGCTACAACGCGTCGCGCAACCTCATCCGCGCGCTGCAGCCACCGGCGGCGCACTCGTGAGCGCGTGCTCCCCCTCGTATTTAAGCCCGCGCTCCGGCCGCTCGCGACGCCCTTGGACCCCAGCGACTCGCCCAGTACAGCTCGTGATGGCAATCTCGCCAAGTCTCCGTCGTGTGTTCCCTGTGTCAAGTTGAAGCGGTCAAGTCTCCCACACGTCACATAATGTATGTATACCACATCACTTTCATAACCACGTGGTCCACTCTATTTCGTACCTAGTCCAACATCATTTTTGGCCCACACAACCGTTCCTGACATTGACCACCATCATGTCGATGTCGACGCGGATGCTGCGCGTTGGCGGCTCGCGCTGGCGCTCCGGGGCGTTCTTGCTGTCGCGCGCAGCCAGCACGGGGACCGGCGGCGGGTTCTCGTACCCTGGTCCGCGCGCGCTGGGCCAGATCGTCAAGCTTGAGCTGCTGCAGAGCGAGGAGCGCGAGCAGATCCAGCACATCTGGGAGCAGTTCCACGCGGACAAGGACGACGCCGTGGCCGCGACGCTGCCGTCCAACGCGTTCCAGACGCTGCAAGCGCGCGCTGCGGCCGCGCCCTTCTTCGTGTTCCCCGTGTACCGCCAGGACGGGTTCTTCAACATGCTGTGCCAGTTCCAGCAGACGTGCTTCCTGGTCACGTACCTCGAGGCGTTCAAGGAGAACCCGACCGGGGCGCCGCCGTGCCTCGCCGTCTCGCTGTACGACGAACTCATCGAGCATAAGGAGGTCGGCCTCGTGCGCGGCGACGTCATCAACATGCTCGACAAGCGGGTGCGTTGCGACCCACTGGCTCAGTTGGTCCGGCGGCGAGCCCGTTGCTCACCACGATCCATTGTGCCTGTGTTGTATGGCGAGGACAGGAGTCGCAGGCGCTGCTGGACCAGCTCCTAGCTAGCTACTCGGACGAGCGCTTGTACGAGCACGTGGACAAGTTCAACAACCAGCCCGAGAAGTTCGACTTCGAGGGCTACCGCGCGCTGCTGCAGGACATCGTCCCGCCGCCGCCCTCGGCGTAGACGCAGGCGCCGTGCTTGGCGCAGTTGCAGCATGGAAGCCCGTGGTCCTGCCTTTGGGCACCCGTAGAGCGCAGAGGATCGCAATCGCGCGGCCTCCATGCATGGTCACCCTGCAAGTCCGTTTTCGCGCCGCCACCATTGTTTTACCGCAAAACGCGTTCTTTTACCGCAACTCCCCGCGTCCAGTAATTCCTCACGCACACGTCGCAGGTCGAGGTTTTACTTCTGCATCCCCGAAGATTCAAGCGAGGTTTTTCACCGCCGTTCTCCTGTTGACATACAAACACCAAGTCACTTCGCCACCTGACGCCTTTCCCTATCGGCGACTCAGATATCAAGTCAAGCCAAGGCAAGAAGCAAGCAAAGGCAAGGCGAGAAGACTCGAAGAGAAGGTCTCGGGTCTCGGCATGACTCTCTCGGCGCCGTCGCTCCCGTTCCGGGACAGCGACGCGTCCACGGCGGCGTCCTCGGCGTCCTCGTCCTCGTCCTACTCGGCGGCGTCCGCGGGCCCGTCGGCGGCGGCCGCGCGCGTGCTGCGCGTGGACCGCGAGGTGGAGAACATCGGCGCGCGCGTGCCCATGTCCAAGAAGCGCGTGACGTGGCGCTTCGTGTTCGCGGGCGCCGAGCAGGTGCATACGGTCACGCTGGAGCACTCGCGCATCTCGGCTAAGAAGCGCCTGCGCCTGGACGGCCGCCGCCTGTTCAGCTCGGAGGAGTACTGCGCCGGCAACTGGCACTACGACTTCGGCGTCGACCCGGCGGCCTCCACCGGCGACGGCGCGCACGGCAAGCCGCGCGACCCGACCGCGCCCGTGTTCCGCGTGGCTATCCGGGACGTCAAGTCGACGGTGGTGGACCAGCGCAGCCTGGACGGGCTGTACGAGCTGTTCGTGGACGGCACGCCGTGGGAGCGGCTGGGCGAGCGCGCGCTGCCGGCCTCGCAGCGCCGCGGAAGCAGCGCGTCCGTCTGGAGCAGCGCGCTGTACGCGCGGCGCGTGGACGACTCGCTCGGCGAGCTGCTTCCCGAGAGGACGGGCGACCGCAACGCTGACGGCACGCTGCTCACCTGGACGTTCGCGTTCGGCGTGAGCGGCAGCATCCACAAGCTCGAGCTGCGCGACCTGACGCGCGGCGAGTTCGTGGTCGTGCTCGACTGCCGCGAGCTGCACCGCGTCAACCACGACGACATCACGGAGGACTCGTGGGAGTTCGAGTACTCGCTGTCGGACAACCACGAGCTCGAGATCATCGTGACGCTCGTGGACGACCACAAGAAGTACGAGTTCTTCATCGACGGCAGCCCGTGGGCCGACATTGGCGAGACGGACTTTGTGCTGCAGCCCGGCTGGTACCCCGTCTACTCGCGGTCGCGGAACGCCGCCTACTTCCGCCACGAGGCCACGGGTCAGACGCAGTGGGAGAAGCCCATCATGTCGCGCAACGGCTCGCTCATCGACCGCCCGTCGCTGCCGCACTCGGAAGTGTCGCCGTCGTCGCAGGGCAACCAGGAGGACCTGCTGCTGCATGGCGTCGGCGCCGTGAGCCTCTCCAAGGGCCAGAGCCAGAGCCTCTCGCCGCAGCACTCGCCCCAGTCCCAGATGCACCGGCAGCAGTCGCCCAAGCGCTACGACACGCAGCAGCCGCAAGAGCACCACGTGTTCGAGTCGGCGCTGCTGCAGAAGCCGCCGCGGACCCACTTGGAGCCCGTGCTCGAGGTGCCCGAGGCCAACTTGCTCGACTTCTCGGAGGTCGCCGTGCACGCGTCGCCCACGAACAGCCAGGCGCCGGCGAGCGGCGGCGACACGTCGTTCGCGGCTTTCGACCCGTTCAACCCGGCCCACCAAGAGTTCGTGCGCAGCAGCAGCAGTGGCAGCCTGAAGTCCAAGTCGAGCATGCAGCAGCCTGAGCCCCAGCCGGATCTGCTCTTCTGAGACGGCCACGGAGCGCTGGCGACCCGCAGCTCGCTCCCCATTCGGCGGAGAGGCGTGACGCGAGACCTTCGGAGACGAGTAAGTGTTGATATATTATGGTGATTGGCTCTTGTGGCGCTTGCGGCTGTGTCTGTGGATCACCCGAGCAGGCTGCGGATGAGATCCTTGAGCGGTTCCTGCTCGCGCCGGTCGACCAGCTCGAACTCGTTGGCGAGTGCCATGAAGTGCTTGAAACACGAGTTGAGGTGCGCCTCAGCGCCGATGCTCACGACCTTGTCGAAGTGCGAGTAGTAGACGTGCGCGTACACGCGGAAGAGCCGGCGGAAGATGTTCTTGACGACGGACGCGAAGCCCCGCGGGTACGTGGCGGCGTCGCGCGTGGGGAAGACAGCCTCGTCATTCAGCAGCTCCTCCACCCACGTCATGAGCATGTCGATGTACCCGGGCGCCGACAGCTTGGCCGGCGTCTTGTACGTCTTGTTATCCTTCCACAGGTACTCGAACTTGACACCTGCGCTCATGCGCGGACACGCCTGGTCCGTGCAGAACTCGAGCACCGTGCCGTACACGATGCTGATCTCGTTAAAGCAGTCGATCGCTGCCGCATTACAGCCACGGGGTCAGCGAGCGGCATGCAGACCGAGATCAACGCGCGCGAGCGTACTGTGCACGGCGAGCCAGTCGTTCAGGTCCTCGCCCGCGGGCAGCGCCACGGTCGTCCGCAGGTCGCCACTGTCCACATGCAGCTCGGTCAGTCTCGCCTTCATCCTGTTCCAAGGGCGATGCATTCAGAAGCAGAAGCAGAGCGACATGGGACGCACTTGCCGAGCGTGGCCTGCGCGTGCTTGTGCAGGTCGTAGCGCTTGGTGCCGCTGCTGTGGCTCTTGGTCGGCCGGAACGTCCGGTTGCGCGCGAACAGGCTGGACATGGCGCCCGGAGTGGTCTCCAGGTGTGGCCACGACCTGTGGGCGAGCTTGGTGCTGCGCGACTCCCCACACTTGGCGGCCAAGCAAGCTGTAAATATAGCCGCAACGGCCGTCATTGTTGAGCTGATGGCGAATCATGGGAATGCACTGTGTTCATATGCGAGGAGGAGTGCCTCGAATCGAGACGTTTGGCGAGTGTGTCGTGCGAATACTCGAGCCGCTGCAAGGTCGGGAACAAGGCGGCCCATATGCGGCGGCCAGTTCCATCATGCTCGAGAGCGCGTCGAGCATCCTCTGCAGCTGGTCGCGGCTCTTTGTGCCACCCATCCTGCGCAGACACCGAGCCAGCCACACCAGCCACTGAAGAGAAGCTGAGCTACAGCCCGACCCTTATAGGCAGGTCTGGGTCGCGTTCCATTCACACGGACCCAGCTGTCGACATTGCGCCGCCTTACGCGATCGACACGGCAACGCTGCTTGCTGTTCGTGTCACTCTTGACTTGGCAGATCGATCGCATCTCCCTCTGACGATTGCATTGGGTTCGTCAATGGACAGCGGGCGACACGGTTGAGAAGGATGGATGGTGCGTGTGACGGGGTGGAAGGCGGTGCTGGTGGCGCGATCTCGGTGTTGGGCGGCGCTAGAAGTCAGTTGGATGGCAGCGTGACGAAGTTGATCGATACCGGTGATGATGATGTCGGCAACGGATCTTGCAGATATGAGCGTTGCGTGTGGCGGTTCAAGCACGTCGGATGAAGGAGGCGATGTGTCCATCGCTGGCGGGTCGCGGTCGCATGAGAGCGGTGCAGGGGCGTCGAGCGGCGCTGGCTGTGTTCATGTCCAATGCGACCCCATCTTCAGTTTCAATCCAACACTTGAAGTTCCACCACTTGAAGTGCAGTTAAATACATAGTGTGGCGCACATTATTCTACGGCAAGAACAGTGGACCACAAGCATCATGAAGCACTGAGCATTCAAGCACGACAGGTGAGCTCTGGCCCGCTGCTGCATTGCGTGAAACGCAACACCAGAACCGCCCGGGGCTCTGGCCAATGCGGCAATCACCCGATAGGAAGCGGGCGGGCGAGAGACCGGCGGTGCTGATCCGATTTTCTCATCCGGCATCGCCCCGAGACCGTCGAAACGCAACCAGACCGGCAGCGCGCGAGCCGGCAGAACGCAACCGTAGGGCGGAGAAGCAGGGTCGGCGCTGGACAGCTAGCTGAAGGGGAGTGTCGAGCTTGCTTCAGCACGCGTGCCGCTTGGACTGCAGACACTGTAAGGACGCCAAAATGCGCGCGGCATTGGTCTCAGCATAGAAACTCGACGACGCGACTCTAGGATGAATGCAGGTTGGCTGCTTGGGCGTGGCGCGTGGTAGGACGCCGCCCGTCCCCCCTGAGCGAGTGGTGGCTGCTGCATGCACGGATTGCAGGGCTCATCGACACATGTGGTGCTGGCGTCGGAAGTCAACCTGTGAACCAGCGCCGCAGTATGTTCATATAGGAAGGTTGGCGGTCATTGTCGGCATCTCTCTAGTGCTCGTACTCCCACTTGACCTTGGCGAACTTGGCTCGCAGCTGCCGTTCCGAGAAGC
>JAADYF010000366.1:0-23641 GCA_023338175.1 Phytopythium delawarense
ACATGTCCGTCAAACGAGCTCGGATGGCCTTGAAACGCAGTGCGTTGGGAAGCCAGCGCCGCGGGGCGTTCGGGGATACCCGGTTCATGGTCTGAATCGCCGTGGTTGCGGAGCTGCCTATTGTAATGTATCGGCCCGGACGGGTCCGGCCCGGCGTAGCAATTGGTTTCTGGATGTTTCGGCTGGAAGGAGTTTGGCTTTTCAACATCTGCTGTTTGGCACCCAAATCTTCCTAGTTCTTTAAGCTGTTCCTCTGTAATTCTATCCTAATTCCTTGTTTACGTTTTATTTACCGATGTTTGCACAACCGTGACGGTTTGCGGTATCACGAGCGACTCGATAGAGATAGGACTGGTGGGCGTCGGTACGAACAGCGTCATAATCAGCCTCTGTAGTAGCGACGTCGTGCTTATTTCTAGAGACCCTACTTTGGATTTGTGTATCCTGGGCGGCTTTGCTTGTGTACGACGACCCGCCACCCCTCTAACATCAACACTAGCACCCGGCACGACCAGGTTACGCAAGTTCTCGATGTACCACCATCTGGGGTCTGCACTCGCGGCGGTCGATATGGAACTGCGGTTCACCACCTCGCAGGAGCAACTTGACACCATGAAGGCGCAGCATAGCTTCGACGAAGTCTGACGCGGTACCCGGTACTTCCGCACTGCGTTTGTGTCGTCATTGCAGCCGTCGAAGACGTGTGGTATCAAGATATTTTCGTGGAGGATGCGTCAAAGGTGTTGAACCACAAAGGCTATAAGGGGTGAGTCACGGCGCTTCTCTTTCTGCTACAAAAATAGAGGTGTGCGGTTGCAGAGAGAACACACACACACACATCTACATGGTCAACGAAAATTACAGCGGCTGGCCCCGCTCACAACAAAACATGTATAGTGAGCATGACAGACCGGATGGAATGGGCGGATGAGCTCGAGGAGTCGCTCTTACATCTGCGAATGCGCCGCTAAGGTCTCTCATTCAAGGGCGCGAAGAGCAAGGGGCAAATCACCGCGGCCAGGTTCAGCGTCCTGGAGTCCTTCAACACGGCCAACAATATCAGCTGCACAGCAGAGCAGCGTGAAGACTCAGAACAACAACATCAAAGAAAGCGAGCCGGAGATGGGAAAGCCACCGAGCACTCGGTCGAATCCCCGAGCAACTGGCTGGCCAGCGCTCATCAAGTTCTTTGGCGACCTGTTGGCATGAGGAATCGCGACTTGAGACAGACTGGTGGTTGCTGGCCACGTTCGCGCCACCGAGCTCGGATTCTGGCGTGAGCTCGGCAGAAGCGAGCACAAGCGCCACACACGAAAGCGCAAGGTCGACGTCGGGGAGGCGTGGTGATGATGGCCGTGTCGTTGAGCAAGCGGATCTCCAGCGCTGACCGCCCGGCCGCCCACGTCAAAGTCGATCATGCCGACAGCATCATCACCAACCTGGAACAGATAGGAACCACCATAGCTAGCTCCATGGAGACCCAGCAGCACGCACTCCGCATGGTACGGCGTCATGACGACGACCATGAGAAAGCAGCGGCGTGGCCGATGAGATGAGATTCCGGTGGTACCTTAGCCAGCGCCTCGCGCGCGAAAATCGGCTGTTTTATCACGGAATATTCGTTCAGTGCACTCTTGTGGATATAGTATACCGTGAACCGTTGATCGTGGTCAACCACCGCTATCATGTCGAACGCCGTGTAGCCGCGCCTGCAGAACCATCCATCAAAGTTAGCAAATCGCTTGATTCGAACGAGGCAGCCATCTACTGTTCCGACCCCTCTCCCCTGGTTTTCCAGCTACTTTTCTAAAAAAAAATGGCACCGACGCTCTCCCACTTGTCCTACAATGTAGGGAGATTGATGGTCTCCTCTACCGTGCTATTGAGCACAGCGAAGACATGATGGATGACCGTCTGACCGGCCGTCTTACCGGCGCCGAATGGCTTGCCGGCTCTGTACATGGCGCCACACTGAGTCTGGTAGGCTAGTGTGATGGCGACGCGTTCTGTCATGTCCACAGCAGCGTTGGGTTGGGAGCTGGATGTAGCTGGATGGACGGCCAACGAGCCGAAAAGCGGCGGCAAATCCCTTCGAATGGGTAGCGCGCGCAGCACAAATTGCGGCTTAACCACGACATCAAAAATGCATCGTTGTTCTTGATCATCTTCCCCTCGTTGCGCTGCTGTGATGAGGCGGACGCGGAAAGTGTATTTCGCCCCGAGCTGTCACTGCCTCTCGTCTCAGTTCAGTTAGATCGACGCTTTTCCTTCGCACGTCTCGGTAATCCGAACAGGCAAGGGCTCAGCCTGACTGGACTCCGAGCGCGGTATGTACAGGACGGGACCGAATGCAAACGATACACAATACTCAGGCGTACTGTACACCTTCCGGCTAAGCTTCCCATGCACAACACTCCGATCAGTATATCACGTTGTGTAACCTCTTTGCGGTCGCTTTCGCTAGCCCTTTCGACCTAGTGTTCGTAGCAAACCCGGATATCAATCAGACAGTACTCGCGCACGCCCAATACAACTACACAGTCACAGACTAGAATGCAACACACAACCTCTGTCTTTTACGGCCCAGGTCTCGAGCTGAAAATGCGAGCTTAATATACACTCTGTAACACCAGGCACCCGCAGACCCAGTCAGAGTACACTCAAAACACACAGTCGATATGTACGTAGACGTCAGCAAACAGACAGAATACAGACTGTTCCTAGCACCGATTGGGCTGGATACCAAGTAACGTGCTGTACACTGCGTATCGGAACGTATACGCAGGCATGGGAAAAGGCAGATCACTCCGCGGCAGAACGCTCGGTCACCACAGAGTTGCGAAGGGAATGTAGGGTAGACTCACCCGCAAGGCTGGAGTCCCTGGCCGAAAATCACTTGAGAGCGACTTGGGAAATTGGAGAGTCTGTGCTGACTTGTGTAGAATATGCAAGGGGCTCCAAGGGAGCCCTCAAATACACTTGAGCTCAGTATGCCTAGCCCCCGGGTCTTCTTCGCGCGGCTCCTGTCGACTTGACGTTCGCAGTCGCCCGCCACGTCTTCCTGCGTGACATCACAGAACTGGACGTGATGACATCATGACGCTTTGACGATGAGTCGAAGTGTTGACGTCACCCAGTGTCGTCACCGGCTCAACAACTCCGTCTGAGGGTCTCGGCTCAGGACCTCGGCTCAGTATCCCGGCTCAGTACTTCGGCTCAGGATGTCTGGTCAAGATGTTGGCTCAGTATTTCGGCTCAGCATCCCGAGTCAGAGTCACCAGCTCAGCCTGTCGGCTCCACACTCCGGATCCGTTTCTCGGCTCAATCGCCTGAACGTTTGGCTCTGCTTTCCTGAGGATGTGATATACCCTGCCCCGCATTATTCATCTCCGTCCCAGCTTGAATCGAGTCGTCCGCACCACGCCTGACTCGGCTTTCTTGAACCAGGCTGCCTCGTCGGTCGGCCGGCTGCCGAGTACAGGGAGCTGAGCCTGGGCAAACATGGATAATTTGGAAGCTGTTTGTGAACGTATGCGACTCTTCGGCTCTGTTTCCGCGCTAAGCGTAGCCGCTCGACTCGGCTTCACGACGCCTCTCGGCTCGGCTCATCCACCTGCCTGGTGCTGGAGGGGATCCGTCTTCACGAGCTCACCGTATGTTGCTGCCAGGCTTCGCTGCCTCGGACCCCTCTTGACGAGTCTCTATCGAGCTCAGAGCACGCTACGGTTCGGCTTCCTGATCATCTCCACCTTCTCATCAGTCGTTATGACGGCTCCTTGCGTTTAGTGCCTAAGTCACCCGATCTTTATTGACCGAGGCGTGGCTCAATAAACGGTCAGTTCAGATTCGTCGTCGTCCCAGCCGTGCTGTCTGAGCTGGTGGCTGATCCTTCCGGATTGGCATTCTCCAGCTCAGCTTCTGCATCTCACCTTCACCGACTCAGAGTCAGAATCAGATCGACTGATAACGGACCGTCCGATTGGGTCTTTCGAAGAACAAGTCACCTCATCGCACCGCGCCGTCAGCCCGTGCCGCTTCTCCGCAGTCCAGTTGAGCTTATCAGAGACGATCGCGGCGAGCACACAAACGATCGCTGCCGCTCACTCTAGCATTTCTGACCTGCACCCAGCTGCCCGGAATCTTCAGCATTCCATGGTTGGTGACGTGTCCGGCATTAGGTTGCGTCGAGCGCATGATTTTCGCAGCGGGCGGGGCTATTCTGGATCCACGGGGCCTCGCGCCCCGCAGCCACCTGGTCGTGCCGCTTGCTCGGCGTGTAGCAAAATCTAAACTGGTCCATTTGATCTGTAGATCGGGCTGCGGGCCTGAGGCGCCTTGTGAGCCCTCATACGGCCGCCTGTGCCCTCCCATCGCCTACCTACGATCACAAGGCCAGAGTATCGAACTTACATACTGTTATATGCACTCCGGCATCCAGAATGCGCGCATTCTGGGTGCGGTCGGGCACATTCTGGGTGCGGTACCACCACGAACGGAACGACGAGCACCGACGCGTGCGAATCGAACCAGATGCCCGTGGCACAGACGCGGACAGATCAGGGGGCTGTATCGGAGGCCATGGGTTCCATCGAGACCAGAGAGCTTGATTCATGGGGGAGCTCTAGTAGAGACACAGTCACGAGGAGGGCGCCTTAGGTGCACTGTTGGCTCGTTCTAACTCGCCAATACATGTCAGTTGTGAATTTTCCGCATTCGGGGCAGGCAAGTGTGGGAACGGGCCTCCGGAGGCCCGGACGCAGATCAGTTTCGTCCTCGTCCATGGTGATCGTGTGGTTCCGTCTGGTGTGTAGTTTTCGACATGTTCTGCAAAGATCGTGTCTCCAGCACAAAAATACCTCATAGAGCTCTTTTTCGGAGTGAACACAAACAAAAAAGAGGAACGGAGTGCTCTCATTGGCCGTTCCTCTTCCTCTATCGGCTGCGACCCGTCCCTTACCCAGTTACTCGGGTTTGATTGGTTCAAATGATGTCTATTGGACAAGGAACCTGTTGTTTTTGTTCCCCTGAGAAACTCGATCGGGTGAGAAGTCTCAGAAATGCATTTTTATCGCTCTTAGACCCGATATTGCGCATGATTTATTTGAGTTTGGAAACGGGGAACTCTGTACCCCTTCGTATTTTGCCGGATGCATCCAGTACCGTCATTTCGGCGCACCGCAGTCAACCGACAGACAGTCTCCATCCTCGAGGTCATCGAGCCCATGAGCGCGCCGGGCGATCCCATGACAGCGGCCTCTCCTCCAGTGGCGCCGGCCGCAGCCGCAGCGATCGACCTGACAGCCGCGTCCGACTCGAGCGACCAGTCGGCGGCGGCGTCACTGCTGCCGCGCCTGCGCAAGAAGGGCTACCGATTCTCGTGTACGTGGGCGTCTCTCTGTGCCTCGCTCGGATCGGAGCTGTGAACTCGTGCTGACCGCCTGGCGTCCGTGTGAGCAGCCTACTCGCGCGAGGACCACGCCAGCGCCATCTACTGTGTCACCTTCTGCGACGTGCTGCCCATCTACGAGCGCGTGTTCGCGGCCGTCGGCGGGAACCGAGTGCGTGTACTGCGCTGCGTGCGTGCATGTCCGTTCGTCGCCGACTCTCGCCACTGACACAGGTGCTCGCCGCGGCAGATCACAGTGTACGAGTGCCTCGAGAACGGAGGGCTGGACGTGATCCAAGTCTACTCCGACGGCGACCAGGAGGAGCAGTACTTCACGGCGGCGTGGACGGTCGACGTGCTCACGGGGTCTCCGCTGCTGGCCGCCGCAGGCCTGCGCGGCCACATCAAGGTGATCAACTGCATCACGCAGTCGGTCGTGACAGTGCTCTCTGGCCACGGCAACTCGGTGAATGAGCTCAAATTCCACCCCGTCGACCCGAGCCTGCTGCTGTCGGCAGGCAAGGATGAGTCCATCCGCTTGTGGAACTCGCTCACCGGTGTGTGCGTGGCCATCTTTGCCGGCCACCTCGGGCACCGCGACGATGTTCTGAGTCTCGACATGCACCTGAAGGGCTCGTGCTTCGTCTCTGCCGGCATGGACAACACGATCAAGGTGTGGGACCTCGAGGACGAGGTCGTGCAGACGGCGATCCGCAAGTCGTACACGGAGCCCCGTCCCGCCGATCGGCCGTTCGATACCAAGTTCATCCAGTTCCCCGCGTTCGCAACGAGCAAAGTGCACGCGGACTACGTCGACTGCGTGCGGCTCGTGGGCGACCTCATCTTGTCCAAATCGACGGGCAACAAGGTGGTGTTCTGGAAGCCGAACCCGTCGCGCGGCAAGGACGCCGTGACGATCCTGCGCGAGTACCATTACAAGGACGCGGACCTGTGGTTCCTCAAGTTCGGCCTGGACTCGCAGCTCGAGGTGCTCGCGGTGGGCAACAAGAAGGGGGCGGTGAGCGTCTTCGACCTGGACGCCGAGTCGGAGCGTGCGCTGTGCAAGCTCACGCACGCCAACTGCAAAAGCACGATCCGCCAGATCGCGTTCAGCAAGACCGGCCGCACAATCATCTGCTGCTCGGACGACGCGACCGTGTGGCGGTGGGACCTGCCGTGAAGACACAGACTAAGCGCGGCCTGGCTGTCCAGTGGGTGATCCGCCGAGCGCCGCCTCGCTCGAGCGCGGAGATTGGAGCGAGGAGATCGAGGCCGGCGTGGAGCGAGTGTTGTGCGACCCCAGTGCACTCGGGAAGGCAAGCAGTACCTGCAGCCAAGTGTAAATCGGGTTGATTATATCCTTCAGTGTGTCGTAGTGGCGCTTTTGCCGGGAAGAAAGAACCCCGAGCTCTCAGTGCGTGCCGTACCAACCCTCGCATGTCGAATTCTACAGCAGGAGCTCCCTGCTTCGAGGCATCACGATCTCATATTCTTGCGCATGGGCGTCCACCAGGCTCGAAGGCAGTCGTCAGATGCGCACGGCGCGACGAGGAACAGTGCTCCACCCGCCCAACCCCGTCGCGAGCGACTGGCGCACCCACACGCGGTACATTCCACTCCAGTTCAAAGTGGCCGCCGCCGCTTCGTGCCATCACCAACAGCTCCTCACGAGTCGAAGGTGTCGGATCCGCGATGGGAGTCACCTTGAAAGTTTATGAATGCTTGTTGATTCTTACTGAAGCCAAGTTTGGTGGTGCTCACGACACACTTTTGCGGTAGATTGTAGCTTCGCTGTCGCTTCGTTTTGGCGGGAAGAGCATCCCAGGAATCGCTTCCTGCAAGTTAGAGCGCCCAGTCATATTTTACTAATTTCAATAAATTTCAAAGCAATGGAGGTAAATTAAATCTGGTCAGTGTCCGATTGAGACAATCGATAAAACTAATATGTAGATGACAACAATTCATGCAGGCAAAGCGCACACAGTCCGCCACTTGCTTCTTTTTTGAACGTTCAAAACCCGTCAACGCCAAAATCGCAGCGAGCGAGGAAACGAGGAAGGAGGAGGAGGAGGAAGCGCGCGGCCCTATCTTTAGCGCCCGAGCCGCCACCAGTGCTCCCTTGACAGCCAATTGCTGGTGGTTGTCTGCGTGTCCGACCAGCGCGAGCGCGCGCGGTAACGGCCTCAGGAACCCGGCGATGGGGACGAAACGCAAGCACGGCGGGCTGCCGGCGGCGGCCGCCGGAAATAGCGCCTCGCTCTCGTACGCGGCGGTGGGGCGGCGCGTGGGCGGCAAAGCGCCGAGACTGGCAGTGATGGAGAGCGCGGGGCCGCCCGCGGGCGTGGTGAGCCGCTTCGGCTTTGGCTTCCGCGGGGCGTCGCTGGCGAAAGGGGCGGCGAGCAACCAGTCGGAGGACCTGCCGCAGCGCGAGGCGGGCAAGGTGAGCACGCGGGTGGGCCGCAGCCGGGGGCGACCAAGCCGTGCTGACGGTTGCTGCGGCTTGGACTGACGCAGATCAAGCAGGAGCCCGAGACGACCGCGGATGGGCCGCGCTCGAGCAACAGGAACGCGCTCAAGCAGCGGGCGGGCAGCACCTCGTCGCTCGCGTCGGTGCGCAAGGCCATCCCGCCGGCGGGGTCGTCCATCGCGCCCCACCGGGCCTTCACGTCAGTGAGGAAGCCGTCGGTGACGCGCGCGGACGCAGGCCATGGGAGCACAGCCGGCGAGCGCACCGGCAGCGGCAAGGAGAACAACGACCCGACGGCGAGAAGGATGGGCGACGCCCCAGCCACGGCGGCACCGGTCACGCAGGTTCACGACGCGTTCGCGAGCAGCTTTGGCGGCGACAAGCTCGAGGACATCGACAAGCTGCTCGCGTTCGTGCCTAAGGCGGACAAGTTCAACGCGCGCGCGCAGAAGGAGGAGCAGTTGGGCTACATCCGGCGGCTCAAGGCAGCACTGAAGAGCGTCTCCGCTGAGGTACGCTGGGAGCTTTCGGTCGAAGGAGCATTCGTCGTTCAAGAGTGCAGAACTGACTGGAGCCGTGCTCATTCTTGTGCTTGACATCCGCATCGGACAGATCCGGCAGTTCGGGATTTTGACATCGGCCATGGACAACGCCATCGTATCCGAGCGGGCGACGCTCGAGCGGAGGCTATCTGCGCTGGAGGAGACTGCGCGAGACAACAGCCAGCTGACACTCGAGCTGGAGCGCATGCAAGTCCAGTTCCGAGAGGTCCAGAACACCAATGCGCGCCTGCAGAAGTCTGAAGCGGAGGCGCTGAGTGGCAAGGCAAAGCTGCAGGAGGCACTGGACGCCGTGCAGGAGCAGCTTCAGCAAGCTCAGAAGAAGAACGATCAACTGGAGCTGGAGCTCAAGGCACACGAAGCTCGGATGTCTGATCGCGCTCAGTACTTTGAGGAGAAGAAGAAGGAGCTCGAGCACTTTTACCAGAAGAAGGACTTGGAGGAGGAGAAGCGGTTCGTGGGCCGACGCCACTTCCGATTCTCTAGCGATGCTCACTTTCTAACCCGGATTTTTGTTCTGCTGTGATGTTGTGCAGGAAGAGCCACGAGCTGGAAGCATTGCAAGAGAAGCTGAGCCGTGCCCGAGAGGAGATCGCGACCTCGATTCGCGAGCGCGATAGCCACAAAGAGCGTGTCAGTGCAATCGAAGCAGAGCTCAAGCTGGAGCGAGACCGACGAACACAGACCGAGATGGACAAATGCACACTCGAGGCGCAAAACAAGTCTCTGGAGATCCGACTGAGCGGAGGGAGCAGCGAAACCGCGGAGCTGAAGGACAAGCTGAAGCAACGCGATGAAGAGCTGACGAACTTGGTGAAGAGTATGACGGAGATCCAGAAGTTCACGGCCTCAGCCAGCTCCAAGGTGGAGACCGAGAAGAAGGATCTTGCGGACAAGGTCGACGCGCTCCAGCTGACAATCCGCGATCTGGAGAGGAAGGAAGCGGTCAGCGAGAACACCATCAACGACTTGCAGAAGCAACTTCTTGTAAGGAACCATGCGCACCGAAGCAACTGCTTGTGTGCCGATGCCGGACTAACACAATGCGTTTGCTTTGCTCTTTGACCAGGCTGCGATAACTGCGAGGAACTCGCTCGAGCGGACAGTTGAGCAGTTGCGTGGGGAGTTCAAGGAGGCGGAGACCCAACTGCAAGAATCCTCACGCAAGACGAGTGTGGAGGTCGGCGTGCGGCAGATGCTGGAGAACCAGCTACGCGAGATGCGAACGGAACACGTCGCCGTGAATGCTCAACTGGAGGCGGTCAAATCGGAGATGAAGCGATTGCAAATCGCGAATGACGACACGAAGACTACCGGCGCGCAAAAACTCGTGGCGCTCGAGGAGAAGCACAAGGCGGAGAAGGCGAAGCTTCAGGCGCAGGTCGACCAGCTCAACGAGGAGCGAGTGAGGCTCGAGAGCGAAGTGAGCACCCTTCGCGTGCGCGCCAACAGCGTCCGAGACAGCGACTTGGAGGAACTATGCGATGTCAAAAGGGAGGCCGACGTGCTGCGTCTGCGCCTGAAGGAACTGTCGAACCAAGGCATCCAGACGATGGCGGAGAAGGACCACGAGATCGAGGAGCTGCAGGAGAAGCTGCGGCAAGGCGACAAGCTCCGACGAATGATGCACAACACGATCCAGGTACGCTTGCTGGAGCAGTGCTGGAATGTCGTAGGTCGACACTTGACGTTTTTTGGTGTGTGGTTGCAGGAACTGCGAGGCAACGTGCGGGTGTTTGCGCGCGCGCGTCCGTTCTTGCCTTCGGACTGCTGCGACCCCGAAGTGACGTCGCCGGTGATCTCGTGCGACTTCGACGGGCAAACGCTCAAGCTGCAGCGGCCAGGCAAGAGCTCGTCATCCGAACTGGACACGTACGCGTTCACGTTCGACAAGGTATTCGCGCCGTCAGCCGGGCAGGACGCCGTGTTCGAGGAGGTGGCCGAGTTTGTGCAGTCGGCGCTCGACGGGTACCACGTGTGTTTGTTCTCGTACGGGCAGACAGGCTCGGGCAAGACCCACACGGTGTGTCTCGCGCGTTGAAGTAGTACTGCTTCACTTGTTGATGACTAACAAGGAGCTTATGGCGGCTCCGGTGCGCAGATGCAAGGCAGCGGGAACGGACAGATGCGTGGCATCATCCCCCGCGCGATCGAGAAGGTGCTGGGCGAGTGCGAGCACCTGCAGGAGCAGGGCTGGAGCTACACGACGCAGGTGTCGTTTCTGGAGATCTACAACGAGACGCTGAAGGATCTGCTGGTGCCTAAGGCCGAGGCCGCCGGGGACAAGAAGCTGGCCATCAAGAAGGACGCGCGCGGCTCCGTCTGCGTCCCGGACCTGACGCTGGTGGACGTGTCATCCATAGATCAGGTGGAGCTGCTGATGGAGCGCGCAAGCCGGGCCCGCAGCGTGGCGTGCACCGACATGAACGCGCAGTCGTCGCGCTCGCACAGTGTCTTCACGCTGCACGTGCAGGGCGTGAACGAGTCGCAGGGCATTACGCTGGACGGAAAGCTCAACCTGGTGGATCTGGCCGGCAGCGAGCGTGCGTCGCGCTCCAACGTGAGCGGCGAGCGGCTGAAGGAGACGCAGGCCATCAACAAGAGCCTGAGCTGCCTCGCAGACGTGTTCGCCGCCATCGGCAACAAGTCGGCCCATGTGAGTGCCGCTGCAGTCTATCGCGAGGTCAGCGTCACTTTGTGCCATGTACTGACGCCTCGCTTGATCGCTTGTCTCGGTAGATCCCGTTCCGGAACTCGAAGCTGACGTACCTGCTGCAGAGCAGTCTGTCGGGCGACGGCAAGACGCTCATGATGGTGAACCTGTCGCCCACGCCCGAGTCGGCCAGCGAGAGTCTCTGTTCACTGCGCTTTGCCCAGCACGTCAACCAGTGCGAGCTGGGCAAGCCCAAGCGGCAGATCAAGGCCAGGCAGGACCAGGGCGTATGATCACGCGGACAGACGGTATACATTCAACACGAGCAGGCTTGTCCATCGCGTTTGTCACTTGCTGCCCGGGCTGATGCTCTGCGCCACCACCACCGGTGCCGACCGCATCCCCATCGGGATGCATCCCCAGCGCACAAGAGGCTTCTGAAGATCCGCAGCCGTGCCAGAGACGCCCAAGGCGTGCATTTGTCTCCAAGAGCATTTGCATTGCGACTCGCGATTGCATTTACGCCCGCTAACAGATATGCGGATCTGATTGGCGAAAGTGTCCGGTGCGAGCGGTTACGAACCTGGTCCGACTCGGAGAGTCAGAAGGCGTCCACTCTCCCCGCTAAAGTGCGATCCTGACAGGTATCCGGTCCAATAGCGCGCGCGTTCCGTAAAGGAAGCTGGTTTCGTGCCGCTTCTGCGCGAAACAGCTGGTGCCGCTCCTCACTTGACGTTTGTATGCCGCGCGCTATGCCACGGTCGCATTTTGAACAACTCCCACCCGCCTGTGTGGCTCGGTGTCGCCGTCGCATAGTGGGGCCGGCATGTTCGGCACGCGAGGCCCGGCAGCCCACACCCTGCCGCAGGCTGGCCATTTCCATCTCGACGGGCGGAGGCGAAGACCGACTTGATAGACTAGACCACCGATGCACGCCACCATGCGCTGGACTGCGACGGTCGTTTCCGCGGCGCTGCTGGCCGCGGCCGCCCACGCGCAGAGCGAGTGCTCCAGCAGCGCGCTCAGCGACGCGTACAAGGGGCTGAACGTCGACTCGCAGCTCGTGTCGTGCCTGACCAACACGGACTTCAGCGCCGCGCTCTCCGCGACCATCGACCTCTCCAGCATCAAGGCGGGCACCGTGTCCGAGCAGGTGCAGAGCGTGTGCGACTCGGACGACTGCGTCACCATCCTCTCGGTGCTCATCGAGAGCAGCACCTTCAACACCACCAACTGCACGCTCTCGGGGGACATCGTGCTCATGGACCAGATCACCAGCCTCGACACCGCCTGCGACGCCATCCCCGACGACGACAGCGACAGCGGCAGTGACAGCGCGTCCTCGGACGTAGAGGACGCGTCGAGCTCGGGCAGCTACTCGGTCGAGACCATTGCCCCCGAGACCACCGCTCCGGCGACGACCGCTCCGGCTACGACTGCTCCTGCGACGACCGCCCCTGCGACGACCGCCCCTGTCACCACTGCTCCGGCCACCACTGCTCCGGCAACCACCGCTCCTGCTGCGACCACCACCGCCCCGGAGACGACGACTGCTGCTCCGGCGACGACGACTGCTGCTCCGGCGACGACGATTGCTCCGCAGACCACAACTGCGCCTGCGACGACGACGGCCGCTCCGCAGACGACGGCGCCGGCGACCACCTCCCCGGCCGCGACGACGTCGGCTCCGGCCACCACGACCGAGTCCCCGTCGGCGACCGCGGTGTCCAGCAAGTACTGCCATAAGTAGGCTCCGTGTAGCGTCCCGGCTCGAAATCCGTCGGGAGAAGCGTGGCGAGCTGGCTCGACCATCTCTCGGCGAGAATCCAGGACCTGGAGGTATACAAACGTAGGTGTCAGTGCGTGCGAAATGAATACTGTAGTGACCGGTCTTGGCGTTGACACAATGGACCGATCACTGACAGCAGTCGTTCCCATCGCCCGTGTCGTGATGCTGACTCGCCAGTCGTCCCAGCACATTGGACGATCGCCTGACTATTTGAGTCCGTGGCCATTCGGCGATGCTGAACCGGCATATCGCACTTATTCGAATGCACGCAGTACTGTGAAGTAGAGGCACCTTTTGCATCCATCAGGCTCAGAACAGGACAGCGAAAGCAATGGCCACGCTGGCGGGGACCAAGCGCGGCGCGCCGGACGACGCGGCGGCGGGTAAGCGCTCGGTTGCTGCGTGTCCTCTACAGCACAGGGGGTCGCATCTGCGGGTTCTGGGTCTGAGCGGCGTGTTGCGGTGGACTGGCAGACCCGGAGGAGCGGCCGCTGACCAAGAAGCAGCTGCGCAAGCTCCGCAACCAGGTGCGTGGGTTCAACCGGCGCGGAGGCCGAGGCTCTGGGCCGCGCTAACGCCGCGCGGCATGGCGCGCAGACCCCGGCAGAGAAGCTGGAGATCGAGTACCGGCTCAAGGTCGTCGGCTGCGTCAAGGACGGTGATGCGGCGGCCGCGCTCGAGGTGTATGCGCAGATGAAGGCGGAGGCGGAGCTGACGGTGCCGGCGTACATGTACCCGATGGTGCTCAACGTGTGCTGCAACCACGAGCAGTCGGCCTCGTTCCAGCAAGGCGCGTTCGAGGTCTTCCAGGACATGAAGCAGGCGGCCACGGCGACGACGGCCAAGCGAGGCGCGCGCCGCGGCGCCGGCGTCGATGAAACGGTCTACAGCGCGCTGATCAAGCTGTGCAGCAAGGCGAGGGACTTTGCGGCCGCGGAGGCGCTCATCGCCGAGATGGAGGCGGCCGGGACGGCTCCGAAGTTGCGCACGTTCGCGCCGCTGCTGGAGGCGTTCAGCGACGCCGGCGACCTCGCCAAGTGCGAGGCGCTGCTCGCCACGATCTCGGGACACGCGATCCCGATCACGGAGGCGGAGCACGTCGCGATGCTGAGCGTGTGCGAGAAGAATGGCGACGCAGACAAGTTCTACGCGCACCTGGACGCGTTCATCGACGACGTCGCCCAGCCCGGCGCGGCTGCCTGGGCCGTGCTGCAGCGGTGGTTCGCCAGGTGCGTTCTCTGTTGGAGTGCGTGCTTGGATTGCGCTGGTGGGCTCACTCACGACTCCCGTGGCCCGGACACTTCCAGCGACGCGGCCAAGGTGGACGGACGCGGGTGGACCATCTCGGAGGAGACGGTCGACGCGCGCGGCGTGTGCTCGGCGACGGGCGACCAGCTGGCGTCCATGGAGCTGAGCGAGGCCGCGACCAAGGAGATGCTCGAGAAGGTGAAGCGCCTGGAATGTGCTCACGGGTGCCACCGCCACCTCTACCGCGACTGACGCTCGCACGCCGTTCCCATGTCGCCACGCAGATCGAGACGCTGGTGCGGACCGACGACAAGCGCGTCCAGCAATGGGACGAGTTCAAGGCATGGCTGGCCGCGTCGGGGCCGTTCGACGTGGTCATCGACGCCGCCAACGTCGGGTACTTCAACCAGAACTTCGACGGGTGCGTTCAGTGCCCATGCATGGGCCGCGCAGTCACAGCTGATTTATCTGCGCGGTGTGATTTTCTCTCGGCAGTGGACTGACCCACTGGACCGACATGTATGCATGTTGCGATGCGTGTGTGCGCAGAGGCGGGTTCAGCTACGAGCAGATCGAGGCCATGGTCAAGCACTACGAGCGGCAGGACAAGAGGGCGCTGGTGGTGCTGCACAAGCGGCGCACGCTGGACGCGCAGGTGCCGCCGGAGCACCGCGCGATGGTGGCGGACTGGGCGGCGCGCGGCGTCATGTTCAACTGCCAGCCGGGCAACAACGACGACTGGTACTGGCTGTACGCGGCCGCCAAGCTGGGCGGGCGCACGCTGGTCGTGTCCAACGACGAGATGCGCGACCACCACTTCCAGATGATTCACAACCGCGCCTTCGCGCGCTGGAAGGAGCGCCACCAGGCGCATTACTCGGCCTGGGGCCGCCGCGTGCAGGTGCGCGAGCCGTCGCCCTTCTCGGCTCGCCCGCAGCGCGTCGGCCGCGCCTGGCACTTCCCCGTGCTGCTGCCCAGCGGCCCGAGCGGCCCGAGCGGCCCGAGCGGCGAGCGCGGAGAGGCGACGGCTTCGGCTTCCACGGCGGCGGCTTCGGCTTCCCCAGTCGCCGGCTCCTCCTCGGCGTCGTCGCCTTGTTCGCCCACGTGGTTCTGTGTGCAACAAGCCGCTTCGACTGAGGGTTTGTAATGTGATCCGGGCATGTGTGGCACTTCGCGCCGCTTTGGAAACGATCCGCTTAGAAATAGACACCCCTCTTGGGGTTTGTATGGGTCAGTTTGGAAATAGAAACCTGACTGTGGGTTTGTATGGGTCTGATTTGAATATCCACTAAAAAAAGAGGCAGTTTTTTCCGATGTGTTTGATTTCAAATGGCTTCCGAAATGTCTACAAAGTAGTAACATTCAAACGGTAAGCCTATTCGTAGGCACGAAAGGTGCCTACTTTTTAATCAGCTGCCAATTTTCAGGTGAAACTGAAGCTCGGGTGTGCGCGCCAGACCCACCAAGGCAACAAAGTTATGTAGCAAGTTTTGCGGGCGGGGGTCACTGAAAGATGCTCGTCCAGGCTGAAGCACCAAGTTTCAATTCAGAGTGCGGGCAGTTTCCCATCCGACTTCCCATGGTTCGTCGGAGCGCCCATTCCTATTCCCTTTTGAAAGCAGGATTCTAGGAGCGAGTTCCTACTTGTAGATGCCTTTTCTTTTTGGCCGTGGAAACGCCAACGGGATAGGGTTGCGTTGGGAGCGGATTTGTACTGTAGTCTGAAGGGAGAGGCTGGACGGATCCTACCCCTTCAAGACCGCATACCGCGGGCGATGGGCGTCACTCCGGCCGCCGAGATCCGGCGCTGTCCCTGTTTCAAACTACTTGTACAATCCCATACCCTGCTGAAATGAGCGTTCGGATCCCAGCTCAAAAATCGCGACCGCCCGACGCGGGAAGGCGGGCGCTTCTCTTGGCGAACTTCCGTCGCCCCGCCCCGCTCGAGGGCCTCGGTCCTCGGGGGCACTTATTTCCGCCAAAGAGCAACAAGCGGCGGCACGGGGCGGGCCTCGACTCGACTCGACGCGCGGCACACGACCCCCCGCCTTCCCTCCCCGCCTTCTCCGCGACGGCCGGGCCTCCCCCGCCCCTCGCTTCCCCGCTCCGTCGCCTCTCGACCGCGTAGGCCCTCGACCGCTCGCCTCGCCGCCACCATGGGCAACTCGTGCACGCGCGAGGTACGGACATCGCGGTGCGTTTCCCGCGGTTAATTATAGACGGAGGCTGACGGACGGACTGGTGGACTTGTGGACGCGGCCGCAGGATCAGGTCGTGCTGAGCGAGACTGGCAGGCCCGTGGCGCGCCACGCGGCGGCCGAGCGCGGCCGCTGGTCGGCGCCCAACGTCGGCGAGAGCGTCGACTTGGACACGCTGCTGGAGGCGCCCTCGCCGCCGGCCTCGGCGCGCCAGCGCCACCAGCGGAAAAAGTGCGTGCCCGGCCGTGATCCGAGCACGTGGAATGGGAGGAGGGACCCGAGACTAACGCTGTGTGTGCCGCAGGGAAAAGGCGAGGAACGCGCGTAAGCAGTCGGGCGCGCACGACGAGGCCGGTCATGGCGGACTGCCGCCCCGGCCGCCCAACCACCGGCGCGCCCGCGCGGCCAGCACGAAGCGCGGGCGCGCGCAGACGGAGGCGCGGAGGAAGGGGACGGCCATGCTGGAGGAGGAGGCGCCCGTGTACCACTCGTACGAGGACCCGGGGTACATGGGCGGCGACATCGAGCTGACGCACTTCGACAGCGACTGCATCCTGGGCAGTCCGCCGGACTCGCCCACCGTCATCCACGCGCGCTGGGGCGAGCCGGTGGACGACCCGGACGAGGAATCCGTGTGCACGGACTACCAGCCGAACCCGTTCAAGCTGGGCTTCTGCGTCAACTGCCAGAAGCAGCACGACGTGACGGACAGTGGCGACGTGGTCAGCAAGAAGGAGTACAAGAAGATTGCGCGCCCCACCGTGGCCAAGTCGGCGGCCAACGCGCTGGACAACCCGGCGGCGCTGGCCAACGCGCCCGCCAGCGCGGCGGACGCCTCGCCGTCGCTCCCGGCGGGCGGCCGCGAGTCGGACGTGGATCTGGCGGCGCTGCTGCAGCAGCGGCGGGATGTGCTGCTCAAGCTCAACCGGCTGGAGCAGGAAAAGGCCAGGATAAAGAGGGGCACGGCGGGCAACCGCGCGCCCGTGTCGGCCAAGAGGAGTGCGTTTGGTAAGTGAGTCAGCCGTCCAGCAATACGTGTTTGTCTGTTGGCGCCCGCCTAACGCTCTGCTCTCGTCTGCCCCCGTGTGCCCAGACCCGTCGGCGTCGCGCCACACGATGGTGCTGCCCGACTCGGCCAGCACGTCGTTGGGCCACCTGCGCCGCGTCGGCAGCCGCCCGCCGGCCTCGGGGCCCATCGTGCACCGCGGCACGTCGGTCGTGCTCTCTCCGCGGCCGACGTCCATGCGCGGCATCTCCAAGAGCGTCAGCTGGGGATCGCACCTGCGCGACGCGGACGAGGAGCCCGCGCAGAACGACTGGTTCTAAGCCCCGACCGTCCACCCGCCACCTCGGCCACCACCTCGGCCACCCACCCACCCCCCGAGTCCGGCCGCGCCATCGCCGCGCGCCGACGTGTAGCACTAGTTTCCCCGTCCCGTGCCGTCGCCCTCGACCTTCCTCCCCGCGCAGTTGGCGCCTCTTCCCCGGCTTATAAGCCGCCCTGGCGAGCGCAGCCAGGGCGGACGCGAGCGACGCCCGCCGCTCGCCGGCCGCGTTGATATTGTAATATTCAGAAGTCTGCCTCCGCGCCGCGTGCGTCTCCCCCACCAGGCGGCGCGTCCGCTCGCGAGCCGTCGCCCGCTTGCTCGCCCGCCCACTTGCTCGTGCTCTTGCTCGCCTTCACTCTGTCGCCATGGCGGCGCGCCGCTACCACGCGCTGCGCGACGACCGCGCGCGCGAGCGGCCCGAGGACCTGCGGGAGCTGACAGAAGGTGAGCGAGCAGCCGATGCCTGCCGCAGTGCTCTCTGCTTGACGCGTGAGGCGGAGGGTGCCGGCGACTGACGCGGACGATGCGCAGCCGAGGAGGAGCTGCTGGCGCTGCTCAAGGCTCGCGGCGTGGGCGGCATCTGCGCGTCCATCTCGAGGGAGATCCACTACGTCTGGGCCGTGGCCTCGGGCTTCCGCACGCTGGCGGCCGCCGGGCACTTCTACTTCGCGTGCGGCGCGCGCGCCTTCGGCTACAACCCGGCGCGCGACTTCTTCGCGGCCGACGGGCTGCCGCTGGCGCTCTTCGCGCTGCGCAAGTTCGTGCACAACGAGCACGTGCTCGTACCGGCGCTCGACTGCCTCACCGTCTACTGCCGGCTGCACGTCGACGGCGCGCTCGAGTTCCTGGCCGTGCCCGACGCCGCCGACATGGTGCTCAAGTGCGTGCGCTTCCACGACAACAAGCACGACGTCATCCGCGCCGCCTGCCAGGCGCTCGGCGCGCTCGTGCTCAACGACGCCGTCAAGGACGCGCTCAGCACGCCCGAGCTCGTGCGCGAGCTGCTCGGGCTCCTGCGCCGCTACGCCGCCGTGCAGCCCATCTGCCGCGCCGCGCTCGCGCCGCTCGCCTTCCTCGTCACGGACGGTGCGTCCGTCTCCCGCCGTCTCCCGTCGCCTCCTATGATCTCTGTGCCTCACGCCGCCCCGCCTGCCGCCCGCAGCGCGCATGACGGCCGAGTTCGTGGCCGCCGACGGCGTCGCGCTGGCCACGGCGGCAATGAAGACCTTCCTCTCGGACGCCGAGCTCGTCTGGCACGCCGTCGGACTGCTCAATGCGCTGAACGCCACGAGTGCGTTGCCTCCCGCTGCTGTCGTCGCCCCCACGCTAGCCACTCACCCGCTCCGCCTGTCGCCGCAGCGCTTGACCCGCTCGCGATCGTCGGCGTCCACGGAGGCTCCGGCGTGCCACGCATCGTCGAGGCGCTCGCCTCGCACTTGGACACGGAGGAGGTGGCTGTCGAGGGCTTCCAGCTGCTCGCGCGGCTCGCGGACCACGCGCCCGCCGCCATGAATGCCAGCCGCGTGCTCGACCTGGCGCTGCTCGCGCTCTTCGCCTACGCGGGGCCGCAGCACCGGCACACACGCCGAGAGATCAAGGCGGCGCTGCCCAGCTTCCATCAGTGCGCGCTGCGGGACCCCGCGGAGCTGGCGCGGCGCGAGAGGGTGGGCGGGGCCGGCCGCGCCACGCTGGCCATGCTGCTGGCGCTGGCCGCCGGCCTCGTGCTGGCTACGCTCCTCTCCAGCTACGACGCCCAGGCCGCCGATGTCGCGCAGTCCGTCCGGCGCTTGGTCGAGCGTGACACAGCGTGGTGGGCCGCCACCAGCAGTGGCTCGAGCGCCGACGCGGGGCCGGCGCGGCTGCGGGCGCTGCGGGACGTCAAGACGCCCGACGACGTGTGGCAGTTCCTCTCCGGCCCGCTGCACGCGGCGCTGCTCTCGCCCGACGCCTCGCGCACCGACAACATGGCCGTCGTGGACCGCGCGCACGTGCTGCTGGGCGGCGTGCAGCTGCGCCGCCTGCGCGTGCGCGGCGTCCCGTGCCCGGCCCTGTCCAGCGCGGACAACAGCACCGGCGACTGCTTCCCTCCGTACACGCACTCGTCCGGTCACTACTCTGGCAACGCCCGCGACGTCGTCGGCCGCCTGGCCGTCTACTCCGGCAACGCCGGCGACCTGCAGTTCCTCCCGGCCGCGCACTCGCCCGTGGTCTCCACCGCCTCCGCCAGCTCGGCGGCCGGCTGCGAGACCGCGCGGTGCCGCCTACAGGCGCTACGAGACGCGCAGTGGCTCAACCCGCGCAGCTCGCGCGCGCTGGTCGTCTCCTTCAACCTGTACACGCCCGCGGCGGACGTGCACTGCCGCGTACAGCTGCTGTTCGAGCTAGCGGCCCCCGGCGGCGCCGTGCTCGCCTCGCCCGCACGCGTCTCGCCGCTGCGGCTGCGCGCCTATAGGGCATCGGCGGCCAGCTGGGCGCCGACGGTTGCGGCGGAGCTCGCGCTCCTGGGCTGCCTCGCGTGGTTCGCGGCCGCGCAAGTCGCCAAGCTCGTCCGCTACCGCTGGCTGTACTTCGTCATCCGGCGCCACGTGCTAGATGCGGCCATTGTCGCGCTGGGCGTGGCTGCCGTCGCCGTGCGGTCGCAGGCGCTGGCTGCGTCCTCCTTCGCGCTGCGCCGGCGACTCGCCTTGGCCAGCACGGCCGCCAACAGCGCGTACATCGAGCTGGACGAGCTGGAGTACCTGGTGCGCGTCGAGAGGGACGTCCTCGCGTGCTTCGGCGTGCTCGTGTGGTGGCGATTGCTGCGCGTGGCGTGTCGGAGCCTGCGCGCGCTCGAGGCGGCGTTCGACAAGGTGGCGGCGACCCGGGGCTCGGCGTACCTCGAGGCGCTCGGCTGGCTCCTGGCGCTCGCGGTCGTGTGCGCGGCGCACTCGGCCGTCATCATGGATGGGGGCAGTGGCGATGGAGACATTGACGACGGGTATCGTGGCGGTCTCGGCGATGCCATGTAAGCGACTGCATGGTTTGCCTCGAGGTTGTCGATGATCACTGACTCGCTTCTTGCTGGCGAACCCCTGTCGGGTCACAGTCTCAGGATGGCGAGCGCGGCTGTGCAGCGGTGGCGGCGAGAGGACACGCTGCGTGGCCGCTTCCCCGTCGGAGACGCGTCCGCAGCCGTGTCCGAACCGTCGAAAACACCTGTGGAGGTCGTTTGCGTCGCGCTGGAGCTCGCGTCCCTCTTCGTCATGCTCGTGAGTCTGGATCGGTGCTCATTCCCTTCGTCGCATCGCCCTGTGAGCTGACGACGAGTCTCTCGTCGCCACAGAGTATCGTGGCTGCCATCCTGCGCGACCGGTTCGACTCGTCTAAGTCCAGGCTGCCCAAGCCGGAGTCGTCGCGGTACGTGGACGAACTGCGACTGCTGGAGCTCGCCAAGGAGAAGCTCGAGGCGCACGGCATGCGCGTGCACGAGACGTCGCTCACCAAGGTGCGCACAGTGGCCATCAGCTCTTTCTATCAGGCGGCACCGACTTAATCCTTGGCTACGGCAGAAAATTCGCGCGGCGGCGTCGGCGGGACTCGAGAAGCTGCAGAGTGCGGTGCTGGCCAAGACAGACGACTCCCTCGAGCTGTTCGACCTGCGTCGCGCGTGGGGTTTGCCCGCTCCCGAGAACAACGACTCCTGCAGCAGCCAGACAGCTGCAAGCGAGTGTGATCCGGAAGCTGTGACATCGGCGACAGTGGCGCCCGTGGACAAGAAGGGCAACAAACTCGCGCCAGTCCCAACCACGTGAGTAGATATATGTTGATTGTGTGGGCATCTTTGATCACTCGTTCACCTTGCTCTCCACGTTTAGGAAGCTCTACACGGCCGAACAGCGCGAGCGCGAGCTGGAGCAGCGGCTAAGCGAGATGACGCTGCGGGTCAAGGACGTCGCCAAGCACTTGGGGCAGTTCCAGCGAGTGGTTCAGGAGGAAATGTTGTCTGCGGGCGCGACAGAAGCGGCAGCGGCCCTCTCTGACGGGTTGGAAGGCACGGGCAACAGCAAGAGGGACGCAAGCCTGACTACCAGCCACCGCACCGAAGCTGATGCAGCGAGGACAGAGGACGCTTAAATTGTCCAGTGGCATGCATATTGATCCAACACACCGGCGCTACCCTTTGCTCGGCGACCCGAGGTTGAACTCCTCGAGGCGGCGGATCATGGGCACGCCGCCGTCACCCTCGAAGCTCGTGTTGGTGATCTCGATGCGCTCGCGCATCTTGTCCAGCGTCTCCTTGAGCATGTCGCCGAACTCTAGCGCCATCTCCTCCATCTTGGCCTTGAGCTCTTGGATCTCAGCGTTCTTGGCCGCGAGCGCGCGGTCCTTGTCGCGCTTCATCTCGTCGAATCCCACGCGTGCGAGCTCTATAGGACGAGCGAGCTGTCAGTGTCTGCCTGTCTATCTGTATGCATAGCAACACGACGCACCCAACTGATCCCGCAGCTCGGCGTTGGCGTTCTCGAGCGTGTTGATGCGGTTGAGCAGCTCCTCCTGCATGCTCTTGTACTGCCGCGTCATGTCCTGTGTGATGCCGAACGTCTCGACTCGCTCGCGGTCGAAGTCTCGCTGCAGGTCAGCGACGCGGGACTGCAACTCCCGCTTCGACTCCATTGCCTTGACTGTCAGCTCGTGGCGCTCTGCGAGCTGCATCTGCAGCGACCTGTTGGCTGACAGGAAGAGCTTGGCCTGCTCCTCGGGCGTCAGCACGCCGCCGTTCTCCGCCCCATCATCTGCAAGCGATCAAGTGAGTCCTCTTGCTTGGAGTTCACCCACCGCTGTCCGCGAAGCACATACCTTTCTTCTCCTTGGCCTTCTTGGCCTTCTTCTCCTTCTTGGGCCCCATGGCACGCCGGCAACTGCCGATCCCACAGGCGGCGGGCTTGCCCCCACTAGTCGCCAATCCGTTTTCACCCGCTATAAATACCACCCAGGCGTCTCTGCACCTCTGAAAGCATCAAGTCAACACTCGAATGCATTGATAACAACGAGCTTCATCGCTCGTGACGACACAACCAAGACGAGGTCGATCAAGACGCTCTCCAGTGGGATCTGACTAGATGAAGCCTGAACGTCGCAATTGCGACGAAAGCCTCCCGATGGCTGGCTCCCTCTAGCATACGGGCTTGCACCGTGTGCGTTTGACTTCTCACGCACGCAAACATGAAGGCTCTCCTACAGATGCACCGGTCCACGCAGCAGGGGCACCAGACGAAGGGCACATCGACACAGCGCTGCCAAAAAGCGCGTGGATCCGCTCGCCGCTTGGTCAAACACGTCGTGTACTTGTCCTCGCTTCGCCCGGCGATTATTGCCGGCCGTGCTCGTCCAGCATGCTGAGTAGGTCGGTTGTCTCGCGTCGAGTGATGAACGAAGCGCAGTCGGGCTGCAGCGTGCAAACACTGGTTGTACAGGGCACGACGACGGGACGGCTGGGTGGTTCGGACGCGGACAGTCGTCTCCGTAGGGTGGTGAAGCAATGGATGGACTCATTGAGTTCCGTGAGCTCCTTCCAGCGCTTGGCTTCTCGAGGGTCGTGGTCGGAGGCAAGGCGCGCTCGTTTGATCTCTCCGATGGGCCAGGGTCGTGGGGCTCCTCGAGACACTTCGTGGCGTACATAGCAGATCTCGGAATGGTCGTCGAGGAGCGCATTCACAGCTCACCCACTCCTTCCTTTAGACAAGGCGACATGTTGCAGTTGACAGTTGAGAGAGTGAGCAGCGTTGCCAGTTGCCGGGTCATCCCTCGCCGTGCGACTTCAGATACGAGCACCGAGTTCAATCGCCCACTCCAGCATAGCGACGCTTCCGGAGTGGATCACAAACGACTTGATCCTCTTCTTGGTTTCCGGGCTTTCCAGTCCGATCATAGCATGCAGCCACTTTGCCAGCTCCAAGTGCCCGTTGATCGCAGCATTGAACCCAAGTATGGACGTCCACACCACTCGAGACCGGTGGTGCTCCCAGAGCCACC